>JBCAUA010221268.1:0-20795 GCA_038406235.1 Peronia verruculata | reverse complement strand
TCTATCTATCTATCTATCTATCTATCTATCTATCTATCTATCTATCTATCTATCTATCTATCTATCTATCTATGTACCTGAAAAGGAACGAATTGGGCTAGATCTTTATTACGATAACTTGTTGTTGACAACGGCTATCAGCTGCAGTCATTATATGAAAGAATATTACAGGGTGTCAATGGAATGCCACTCCAGGCGTGGAGCAAAGCTACTACACTGGCAAAGTGAATCAGCTGCCAAATGGCTCCCCATGTCAGGCCTGGAACTCAGACGCATTCTTCAACAACATTGCGAATGATAAGGACTCTCAATTTGAGGCCGACGGATACAGCGTGGATCGAGCATCCAACTATTGCAGGGACGCGGATAAGGGGGGTCGTGTCTGGTGTTACTATAGTCAACCTCACCCGCATACGACGTCATCCTATGAATATTGTGAAGTCCCAGACTGTCCTTGAACATGGACTGGTTTGTGACACGGTCTGAAATAGCCAAGACAACTCCCCTCTTGGGGGTCAAGGGATGGTACTTGTAACTTTTAACTTTTGTTCTTAAGCTGTCCCATCCTCTGAAACAATATTTTTCTCTTTCCTCTTTTAATTGTTCCTGTAAATAAAGCAAAGACGAAATCACGTATAAAAAATTCAGATGCACTTAAGGTTGACCAACATACAAAACGTTTTGTTTTGTTTTTAAATTTGTCTGTAAACTTTCAGATCTAGCTCACAAGATCAGGGGTCTCACTAAACCCACCTCTGCATGCACCAACAACCCCACATAAGTGTCTCATGGCTTGTCGAAATGACACGCAAGTCGCTGGGCTAGAAACCGAGTAATCGAGCTTTGAATGTGATGGGGGGGGGGGGTGGGTGTCAGACATCGATTTTTTAAATGCAGAAATCGAAAGTGCATTCATTTCTGTACACGACAGCATCGGTCTTACCTTTGATTTCTAAATATTACTTTATTAAGATTGGATTTTTGTGAGTAAGGTATATGCAGATTTATGCGTTTGACCGTTCATTTCAACTCGATTTTCTCGGAATTTCCGTCATTGCTGGGGGGTCCCCCTTGTCTCTTTAAAATGCGATAAGTCTGGCTGGAATAAAGCTAGCTTAAAACTTTTTTTTCACCACCTGAAACGGTATGAAATAAGCTCTCATATTATACCAAAAAACCTGATATGGTGAAAAATCGACATCCGTCTCATTTTGATTGGCTGCAAGACAGTTGTACTTTTTTTCTACTTTATATTCCAAATTTAAGAACAGCATGGTAAAGTCGTACCAGCCACGCTGTCCTGTCAACAGGAAAAATGGTCTTTTCTAAGGAGCAAAGAAGTTTGAAAACTAAAACAAAAACAACAACAAAAATCAGTAGTTGGTAAAGATCAATGATAATGACAGACCAGACCCCAAGGTAAAGCCGTTTTGAAAACCTGCAATTTTGGTAAGAACACATAATCGCTATAATCTGACAGTGGAGAGCAAGCCAACTGACTGAGTTGGCCGGGAGGGGAGGGGGGGGGGGGGTTGAACGAGCGCACGGACACTCCAGAACATGACTTGCTAGCAATTACAGGAAAACAATTTAGTATCTTCTATCGAATTGAACATGTTCGAACAAGAAAACAGCTAAAAAAAAAAAAAAACTATTTCGCTCAAATGATGCCATAGCAACATCACCATCTCGAATTTTTGGACGTTTACTATTTAATAAAATTTTTATATCAAGAAAAGACAAAGCTTGTAAGAGAAAACAAAAACACAAAATCGAATGTTTTAAGCAGTAATCATATTTCAGAGACCCTCTCCCCTTTTCACCTTTCCATAGGCAAATGCACTCTTTAAAAAATGTGTTGTAAAGCTCAGCTTAATAATATTATGTCTTTTATCTCAGTGAGGTAATGCATTTTACAGTAACAGACTCACGCCATTTGAATTAAATTTTATGCCCAGCCTATAATGTAATGTCTGGCACTGCTCAATCTTCCTTTCTTAAAGCACACTGGTCAGTGCTGGACTGAATATTTTGCATTGTTTTATATTACCAGTGGATCTGACTACGATTTAAAAAAGTAATAAAGATGATTAAAAAAGAGTAAAAATCAACGTTTTCCTACTTTAATGTTTAAACTAAGTCAGGGGGACATTTGGGAATCTTATTTACCTTCGGATTCACAGATTTACTGATATGTTGTATGTGAAATATCATTCCAGCTTCAGAACAGTCTCTGTACTTCAGGGAGAAATACTCTTTCTTAGTTATTCCCTGCTTTTTTTTTCTAAAAGATTTACTGTGATGACCATCTTTTGTTTGTTTGTTTGTTTTTTTCATTTTAAAAATTTTAATTGCTTGTGTGGGAGATTTTACAAGTAAGCAGCCTTATAATGAAACCACTTTGCATACAAATCCTCCTTGTCTGAAATGACTTTTATCCACATAACTGGAGCAAGTGGCTGGTGGACAGTCTAATAATCATGAAGATAGTTTCACAGGAGAAATTGAGACTTTATTATTTGAGCCAAATCATGAAAGCAGCCTAGTTCAGCTTTTGACATTGTATAATTAAGTGTCTTTTAAAGACCGTGAGTAGCTTTATTTTTTTGATATTAGATGTTCTTCAGCTCATTAACGCATTTTATATATAACTCGGACACAGCACCTCTTCCAACACTAAATAAAAGAAATCCCATTGCCGTTCTGTCGGCGGAGAACAACAGCCTTATTTTCATCATGGTTCCAAAAGGCTGTGAACTGAAAGGGAAATGGGGAAGGGGAGGAAGGAAAAAGGTGGGGCGGGGGGGGGGGGGAGGAGGGCACCTGGATTACTCAGTTTCGAGTGAAAATATAGGGACTTTTTAAAAATGATTTTTTTAAAATTATTTTAGAAAGCGTAATAATCAGTACTGAACCAGATTATAGACCCAGGATGCTAATTTGATTAAAAAATTATTCCTTGTAGATTTTTTTTAAAGGCGGTGGGCAGTCAAAATTCAGCAAGTTTATACCTATCAAATTGAAGGAAAAGATGGTAACTGTTTTATTCTGCCGCTATTCATAACAACAACTATTAAATGCAATATGGGTTTTGTGAGGATTTCATTACTGTTAAAAACACACACCCACACTTGCACGCACGCACGCACGCACGCACGCACGCACGCACACACACACACACACACACACTGGACTTTGTTTGGGACCTCACTCATACAGATTCAGTGAACTCAAAGAAAGAAAATATCCTTACAAGAGTACATTACCATATCAAATGGCAGCCACAGCCGCAAACGCAACATTTGAAACTAGGGCTTTGGATTTCATGATCTATGGTTACTTCGTTGTCTTCTCTGTTAAATTGTAGAGTTTTGTGCATATTGGTGACTACTCAATGTGTTTTATAGACAATAAATTTCGTTTCTGTGTTTTCTCGAAACTTTTTGTTCTTTCCCTTTGTTTTATTTTTCTATTTTCTCCAAAACTTGCCAACAAATTTTCATTATATTACATGTGCATGCTTTTCTTGACATGACCACAACAATCACATACGCTTTTGGAAAAACATTTTTTGTTTTTAATGAAAAGAGCAAAAAAAAAAAAAAAAAGCCAATTTTTTGCATTTTCCATATATGGCATTTTCCAAAAAAAAAAAAAGAAAACCCACTAAAGAACTAAATTTCCCTTAAACAAATATCTATATGTCTGATGTCAAAAATGACATAAGAAAATTGGAAGGATTTGGTTTGTAGTAACGGAGGAGATCGATTTTGAAAAAGAGGGAAAATCCAAGATGGCGGCCTTTTCCATGGCAACCAGACTTCCTAGCCAGTTTTTAGGGCATTTTCTGAATCAAATAAATGTGGCAAATACACATGCAAGTAATAAAAAATGACATAGGGTCAGAGGCAAAAAAAACAAAAAAACTTCAGGCGCCGTCTCCACCCCCCACTCCCATTAAATACATGTATTATCCATTTTTAATGGGAGGCTTGGCATAGTGGTAACACCGTCACCGATGACCTAAGTCATTATAAGAAACGTTGTCGTGAGTGCTTTAACTAGTGATCGCTTAATTAATTTGTAGATGTTGCCTTTGACAACCCATGAAGAAGTTGAAGGAGAACTTGGTAGCCAAACTTCCTGGAGAAGAATGGGCCTACCAAAATCTAATCGCCAGTAAGTGTTGCATGGTGGACACACAGGTTGTCAGGAGGGATTAAAATTACTCCAGAGAGAGTTAAGGGATATGAAGAGAAGAAAACGGTGTCGATAACCTTTATGTGGAAAGAAAATGCCCTTTCTCCAGATCTCTTTATCGTGTCTTGACCAGATGTCCCTTTCATACTTCACATAGATAAAGATTAAAATTTTCTGTGAGATTGTCCATGGAGTGATCTGTCATCTTGTATGGAAGTTAATGGAATTAGAAGAAAGTCGTATACACTATCATTTATTCTGACATGTTCGAGCCCACCTTCCTTCTAGAATATTTTCATTCTGGACTCCTATTCTGCAAATAGCGCATGGGTTCTTAAAAATAAATTCCATGCTTGAAGTGAACTAGTTTCTTTTTTTTTTTTCTATTATATTGTGCTGTCATGTATTTTTTTTTTTTTCAAAAATACATCCAGTTATCCTATTTATGGCATTTCTGATTTATGAACTCTCAGGATTACCTTCCTGTGCATGTCCGTCTACAATCACACCCCCTCCTTCCCCCTCCCGTCGTTATTAACCCATTTATGCCCACGGCTGAAATTAACCATAAATTTGCTGTATATTAAGTAAAATGTGTTCAAATGAAAGGAACTGGGGGAAATAATGACGTTTGTTTTTGATTTCTTGTTTTAAATGCATCTTTTTATTCCGTCCTATTTAAAGGACGATGGGCATATAGGAGGTAACCAAGTGCTAGCTTTCATACATATCTCATGATTGAAAACAAAACTTTTAACAATTAATTATGACACTTCTACACGTTCAAAGTTATTCAGAACGTTTAACAATGCGTATTGATCATGTAGGATATTGTATTTGCCGCTCTCCGTTTTAGAACTATCTCCTTTTTCTCACACTGATGCATTTCATCAGAGAATACCGATCGCTAACGGAACCGAAATTAATAACCTAAGACAGCATACGAGAGGGTACACAAAGGTGTTGAAGACAGTGAAAGATGGGGGTTCCACCTCTTCAATTGCGAGAGATGCAAGCGATTAAAGATACGAAAATTGACAACTTGCCGCTATCCCTTTTAAGACTATATCCTTTTTCTTGCACTGATAAATTCGACCAGTGATAATCGAGCCCTGATGGAACTAAAACTAATAACCTAAGACAGTATACCAGAGGGTACACAAAGGTGTTGAAGATAGTGAAAGATGGGGGTTCGATCTCTTCACTTGCGAGAGGAGAGAGGATTTAAAGATGTCGAAAATTGACAACTTGCCACTTTCCCTTTTAAGACTATGTCCTTTTTCCTACATTGATACATTGATCAGTGAATATGGATCGCTAATAGAACACAACTAAAAACCTAATAAAGCATACCAGATGGTACACAAAGGTGTTAAAGACAGTGAAAGATGTGGGTTCCTTCTCTTTTACTTTATTTGCGAGAGGGGCAAGGGTTTAAAGATGCCGAAAATTGACAACTTGCCGCTCTCCCTTTTAAGACTATCTCATTTTTCTTACATTGATGCATTTGATCAGTGAATATCGATCCCTAATATAACCAAAACTATTACCGTAAGACAGCATACCAGAGGGTACACAAAGATGTGGAAGATAGTGAAAGATCGTGGTTCATTCGCTTCATTTGTGAGAGGGGAGAGGGTTTAAAGATGCCGAAAATTGACGACCTGCCGCGCTCCCTTTTAAGACTATCACCTTTTTGTTACATTGATACATTTCCTTTTTCTTACACTGATGCATTTGATCAATGAATATCGATCGCTAATGGAACAAAACAAAAAAGCAAAGACAGCATCTCAGAGGGTACACATAAGTGTTTACGATAGTGAAAGATGGGGGTTCCTGCTCTTCATTTCGAGAGGGGCAAGCGATTAAAGATGCCGAAAACCTGCCGCTCTCGGTTTTGAGACTATCCCTTTTGTCTTACTCTGATGCATTTGATCAGTGAATATCGATCGCTAATGGAACGAAAACTAAGATCCAAAGACAGCATACTAGAGGGCACAAAATAATAAGTGCTGAAGATAGTGAATGATTGTGATTCCTTCTTTTCATTTGTGAGAGGGACAAGCGATTAAAGATGCCGAAAATTAAAACCTTGCCGTTAACCCAAACCTTTATTCCAGTCCTAGCGCTAATCCTAATCATAGCCCTAACTGGGTAAATACAGTGATATCGATGTTGTATAGTTAAGAATAAGAGAGGAAAGAAAGCGGGACACAGGACCGAGAGAGCGAGACGAGATGTCATCCCTGGAATGTCGAGGGTGGCATTCCATGGGATAATCCTCACCGACGTCTGATTTTCACCGCCTGCAGGTGGGAGCAGAGAATCTACATATATGCCACTGGGCCCTGCCCCATATGGTAGCAATTACTTATGTTTTTCTCCTGCCCGCAATGTTTTTCTTGAGTTCTTCCACTCTGTGATTGATAGACCAACATAGGTGATACGGAGAAAGTGACATATTGTGATGTACTTTTCAGCCTGGGTAAGCTGCAGCAAAGCACACACACACAAAAAAAAAAAGGAGAGACAGGCCCGTATGAATTAGCAAGGTGTAACCATATAATATGCAGTTATTGCTTCCTTACTTTCCTCTCTCTCTGTACAACTTCCCAGGAAATGTCAGCATGCTCTAGGCAGCCTGGAACTCCTCCTTTCTGGATTGTCCATTGTTGTGCTTATGCAAATGTTCTCGGTCTGGTATGAAATCAGACGATTCGCCCGCCATTGTCAAGAGGAATATACTGGCTTCAACATTCAGCTGAGGAATTGGACGGAATTGACTTATCATCTGTGGGTGTAATTGTAGACGTCCTTAGCCTTCTTTAATTGGTCAGTAATCATTCTTTGGTTCAATGTGTGACCAGCCCCATGTACACTATTTGACCACCCTGGGACTTTTCTTGTATACAGAGGCACGGTGTGCGTTTGGATCTGGCACAGATTTGTTTCTGGATTTAGTGACTATATTTTCAGTCTGACACAGAGTAAGAAAAATCTGAAAATTTTGCCTGACTGGAAAGGCTTTAACAGTCCGCTAATACATTCCCACCCTTCTTTGCGCGGAGTTTGCTGGGTCACAGATTTTCGAAGACACTTCTTGCATACTGAATGGCGGTAGTGAGGAATCTGTTGAGGTTCGGGCGTGCCGTTCGCTTCCATATTCTTGTCCCCTTTGCTTTTCTTCACTGCAGTGCTGTGTCCTTGCTTCAGGCAACTCCAAATTTCTTAAAGACCTATCTTCTCCAATTCCCAAGCCCCTTTCAGTTATGTGTGTAGCTATTCTTCTGCCTCCTGATCTCTCACATTTCTGGCTGCCTGCAGTTTGATTTCAGGTTATTGTTTATGCTACCGAAGGTATCCGTACTACAGTGTCCATAAATGGTGTCCGAAATGACTCTTACTCGGTTTTCTAGTTCCACTTTCTAAAGCTGGAGTTGTCTGCCGTCTAGTTCTTTCAAACTTTTGCATTCTGCCGAGGAGACCAATTTTCCTGGTCGCTTCTCATTTGAAGGCAAACGAAAGGGTCCAAGGGATGGTTCAATGTTGATGCAACGGCACTGTGGTTTGCCACCTGGCCAGTTTCTTCTGACAATTAATCCGGCGAGTCGGGGCGCTCTTGAGCATACGGAACAGCCCATCGTTTTTTGATCCGGTGGATCTTCATTCCCCTTTCTGTTGTGAAGCATCTGCCACAAGTACTTGGGTGCCCCACGGGACTGGGCAATCTCTGTCCGTTCCTGTGTCCGAGTCGTTTCCATGTGGGCACATGTGCATCCGAAGGGTGAGGACGATGAGACTTAACGAGGGCTGCTGATGACTTGAGTGACGTTTGGGCTTTGGGCATCAATCACAGTGACATATAAAGTAAAGTATCTTCAAAAATGTCTAAATTTTGGCATCCCCCCTCTCCTTTCCTCCTTCCTTTGTCCTCCATAGGATTCTTACTTATGAATACTCTTACTCTTTCCATAATGACAATCACCAGTACGATCAACGAGCGCACAAGGAGTTAAGAAAACGAATCTAACCGTGCAATAGATGAAATATAGTCGTTATTTATTGTTTCCAGGAAGCAGCAGCATTTTTTTTTTCTATGAAGGTAGATTCGTAGACACCACAATGCCTTCCTATCGCTGGCAGATCCAAGGAGGCGATATATCGAATTGGATGCATAGGCCTGATAGGCACAATACGTCCCTCATACACCGATATCGGTGTATTTACCCCGTTATGGCTATGATTACGACCAGCGCCAGGATTGGAATAAAGGTTTGGGTTAATGGCTAGAGTTAGGGGTTATTGTTATTAGAAAGCCAGGTTGACCCATGCATAGGCATTATCCTCCCCAGTGCTGAATGATCTATAAACACTCCACCTATCCACAGACAATTATTATTATCACATTCTAAATTGTTATCTATTCCGTCAGTGACTGGACTAGGACCAACGCTAACATTCAGGCACAACACAAATAAAACAATAACAAACAACAGATAACAAACCTCTGCCTCCCCTCCTAAAAAAAAAAAAAAAAGGCAAACAAGGGAACAAACAAACAAACAAACAGGCAGACAAACAAATAAAATAAAATAAAACTTAACAAACACCCCATGGCATTGACACATTTGCTACGAGAGCTTTCCAGTTGTTTAAAATTTTATTCTTTGAAACAGAACAACGATATTATTATAACAACTGTACAGCTCAAGCTTTCATTATGGAATATTAACTAGAATTAGAACCATCCTTACATTAAAACAATAATGATGGTGGAAAAAAAATATACAGCTCTGGGACCACACTCTGCTGCCTAACGACAATAATCTTTTTTTTTTTTTTTCATCAAACTCTCTCACTCATCTTCTCCCATATCACGTTTTGCCTTCTTTTGTATTGTGCCCCTTGTTTTTGTTGTTGTTTATGTCTTTGTTTTCCTCCTTCTTCATTCAAACTCTCATTCCCACCAACAGCCCCACAAAAGACTATGGCCATTAACTCCATGACCCTAAAATATTTATAGCAGTGTTGCTGACAGATACAAATATTTATCAAACTCATATCCTGTCTTCTCTGCTAGACAATTATATACCCTTTCAATGCCAGAACTCCATAAGCCAATCTCATTCTTCTGCTGTGGTGAGATCAATGAACTTATATGAATTTATTCAACCAAAAAATCTCCATGTTGATAGCTGGAGGATAGCTTTCACAGCGACATACAGCAACGAGTGGCAGTGATAACCTGGTACATGTAATGTTTTAGAACTCTAATGTAAATTATGCTGGTGCTCAAAGGGTTAACAAGCTTCAGTAGAAACCTGGAGCCTGCAATTTCTAGAAAATTTCATTGGCAATGTCATAATACATGTATATCACTGTGTATGATATGGGCTCTTGCAGTCAATGAATGGTACAGATTCTTCAAAAACAAATAAGTATGTGGCCTTTCAAGCCTAAGAAAAGAGGAACATCTGATTCATCTGATAGGGATATCCTTCTCCATTCTTTCCAAACTTCGCTGGTCCTACTGACACTACAGATTCTCTCACGGACATGGTGATCTAATTTCAGAAAAATGGATAAAACAAAACATTGGCAAAACTTTCCTCATTTGTTTACAATATTTTTTTTTTTTGTGGCTAAAGATAATCTGGAAAAGTATAGAGAAAGGGTGGGGGTGGGGGGAGGGGGCAAAGGATAAGGCGATGGGAAGGAGAGAAGAGATATACTAATCAGAGATGTCAATCTGTCTCCATAAGATAGCAGGAAAAGTTCCTGGCATACTCTTTAGCAGCACATAAAAACTGAAGTACATGTATGTTAATGGTAAATACATACGGGATTTGGGGGCCAGAAAAGAAATTAGTGATAGGCAAAAAAGTAGGAAATCCTACTAAAGTAGGAAATCTGACATCCCTGATTAATGTATTTTCTATGATTGATTCATCAGTCACTCTATGGCTCCAGTAGTCAATTTCAGGCAGCTTTCAGAAAATTTTGGTCCAACTTGATCTCACCGTACGGGATGTAGTTTCTATATATTTCATATCTTTCAATCATTCAAGTTTAGGTCTTGCTCAACCATTAACTTGGATAAGTTTTACACTAATTTTACTAAATGCAACATGGTAAAATTCACCTTCAAATTTGTCTGTCTTATCCATTTTTTGTTTGTTTTGTTTTGTTTTCGTTTATATGCTTGATGTGTTGCCAAACAAAATAACTATAGGGAGGGACAATCACAAAGGAAATAAGACTGTTCATTTATATATGTTCTAGTTATTCTAGCCTAAGAGGATATTGTATTCATAACATATAGTAAGGATCTGATCAGACAAGTGTCTCTGTGCTTGCCATAATTTATTAAAACTTTAGTTTAAAACACTCCCTTTTTTCCAATCTTCCAGTACGAATGTGTGTAAGGCTATGTGTAGTGAAGCAATCCAAAATGTATAGACCTTGCTGTTACTGCTTCTCATGCACATGGTCAGAGTGTCTTGTACTTGCTGGCACATTAATTGTAGAGCAAGATTCTGGTTCAAGTCCAAAAAAGACATTAAAAACAAAACCCTCTCTAATGAACACTCTTTCTCTTCAGAGCAGCTTTGGAAAACTTCTCAAAAGTTACTATAGTCATAAAAAACATTACCATCACTGAATCTGCATAAGTGGTATAAGTGATAAAATGTATGGCAAATAACCACCTTTATGTCTAGAAAAACACTATGAGAATATTGGTCCTGATAGAGCCAAGCAGTTTCTTCTTTTATTACGGTACCCATCTATCTTGTTCTTAAGTGATACAGGTGATGAAACCGAGCCAAATTTTAACTTTCCGTATCTTAAATTTTTGTGTATACAGGAATTTATTAAGTTTGGAGATTAATAACAATATCCCCAACACAGTTACGGCCAATTTGAAAATTTTGAATAGCGATGACAGAGAGACAAAGTCTATAAATTGATCTGAAATGAGTTGTTAAAATGTAAGAGCCATAAAACTGTTTCAGAAACATAAACATATCACATCAGTGACCATTTCAAGTAAACTACATGGCCATATACAATACCCTACTATGAGTAAATATAAACGGCTGTAAAGAAACTCTTCCATGCTTAGTGACCGTAAAATGAAACAAAACATTGAGATGCGACACGATGAAATCAGGCCTTCATCAAATTTTGAGCAGATGGAGCCCCTTTCTGTGTGTGAAAAAAATGATTGTTCTACCTTAATAGAAGTTAAGATATTGGCAATTAATGATGTGGTGGGGGGGGCGACCTGTTGTTGCCAGGTGAATTTATTGAGAAAATGGCCAATTACTTTGGTAAACCCTTATTAATCCTTGTTAGGGAGTGCCAGCAAATAATAGGTTTTGGGCTTTTACTCGATCTGTTTCAGTAAACTGAACTCTGAAATGCATCTTTAGATTGATATAGACGGGTTTGGTGAAGAAAAAAAAAAAATGCCTAAAAATTCATTCACCTTTGAAAAACATATGAATTCTCCGGTTAAGTCAGTTTGACAAGCACCTGATTTCATTGTGTCGCCTCTCAATTGAAAATTTCTCCAGCTTTCAAAAGTTCACTGAAACAGTGAAAATATGGGAAACCATTGCTGAATTTCTGTATCATAAAATGCATGACTTGGTACCAGACTTTAATAACATGTCAGCTAGGCATCATTCAATTGGTTTTTCACTGAGTACAATATCACGATAAAGAAGGATATGGTAGGATATAATTCCAGTAAAAATTATAAAGCTTTCACACATTATCTGATCAAAATACCAATACAGTAAAGTATAGAGTTAAAGAGTGAAAACAGGCAGAATGGTAAAACTGGAAATATGGCAAGAGTTTCTCTGTTAAGCTGTATTTCTACTGGCAATAAATTACAATTATTATTTGATATATCACGTTCTCTAAAATTATAATGAATACTTACACCAAATCGTGCTCAAATGGTGATACAAATGCATGATAAAGTCAAAAGAACAACAAACACAAGACATGATCATCCACTTAGGCATACATCGACTCTCAACTGACTTAGAAGCTTGATGTACCAAGTAACTGAAAAGTGTTTGGCTTAGTTACCTTTTCCGGATAAAATTAATGCAAAATTATGATTGCCATCAAGCCCACACCTGCCAAATGTCCACAAGATGTAGTTGATTTAATACAAATTTCCTGAGTTTGAGGGACACAATATGAGACATAGATACAATTAATTCCTCTATTTATAATTACTCATTAAGCTTTTCCTAGGCGGATATGTTTCAGTTAGCAGTTGGAGTTGTACAGTGTGTCAAATTCATCGATTGTTATACAAAGCTTAACATGATCTGAAATTAAATCTGAGGAGGAGGCCCTGTTCGTGCCATTTTGTGAAAACTCATTTACAATGTACAGACCTAGTGGTACCATATCCAATTCACACACTTAAATCATGGAATGAGCTTCGTACTTTGATCTGGCTTTTGATGTCTTGCTCTCACTTTAAGACAGTCCATTCATTGCTCCATGACTGACACGTTACAATATTTAAAGTTTATATTTTTTATTGCACACATCTGTTTACTGACTTACCTGTCTAGGTAACATGATATTGTGAAATAAAACATTTGGAAACAGAGCTTTCACTCTCATTTTCATTTGAACCTTTTTAAATCATAGGGATGGCAATCTGTCTACATAAAAAAGAAGGAAAAGTTCCTTGCATTTCTTTAGCAGCACATAAAATTGAAGAACATTAATGGTGAATGATACTGGATTTGGGGCCAAAAGAGAAATTACTGACAACCAAAAAGTAAGAGATCCTGTTAAAGTAGGAAATTTGACATCCCTGAAATCATACATATAAATATATTACAAAATCTAAATTAATGAACAACATAATAATGTTGGGGATCATCTCTGTAAATTCAACATTTCAAAAACAATTTTTCACATATTCAATCAAATCAATATGCATTCAATTCAAGAAAACACTTTAAAAAGTATTGGTGCTAACTATCAAGACCACTAAAGTAAGGCATATGTGCTCAACTGAGCTACAACAGTTCACCACAACACTCTTGGAGCTTTGTTTGTAAACTTAGGAAAATTTTCGTTGTTGATTAAGGACAATTTAATAGCATACATGATACAGATGTATTTATTAAGAGCATCAAAGAAATGTCAAGAGTCAACTTAAAAGAGCTGCCTTTCATCCATGCAGACATTCTTGCAAGCATACAGTTTCTTTCTTCGTCTGGATATTCTCTAATACGCATCATATCATAATCATTTCAAAATACTGGCCATACAATTCCATACACAATTTTCATACGGCCCAAGGCTACAACTTTGGCTTTGAAACATTTGAGTACTTGTCAGTATCATATGACTGGCCTTCTTTGAGAAAACCTCAAATATTCTACACTTTTAGCGCGTGTGGTCATTGAATGATTCCCTTCTTAATTCAAACCTTGTTCTTGATGGTGTCCTCATCAAATTATTAGTATTATTATCTTTTTTTTAATCAAGATCAAATGTTGTAAATCTACCAGGCAGATAATTACTTTTATGTGGCTGAAAATGAATTTTTGCATTGGAAAGGAACATAATTATGAAACCTGATTATACAAATATTGTCACACACTAGATGTATTTCATTAAGTTTAAGTCTGGAAGACCTAATGCAATGGAAGTCTGCTGAGATGAAATGCAGGATTTGAGGAAGGGGAAGAACTCCTATACAAGTACATGTAACAACTCCATTTAATAAAGACAAAGAATTATTGCTTGGTTATGTTTTGTCCTTCGTCTAGTGATGATAAGTCTAGTGTCGAGGGGGATGAAGTTGCTTTTCTTCAACCAGATGTATGGCTTTGTTGATAAAACAGTTTTTTTTTTCCTTTTCTTTTCTTTTTTCTTTTTTTTTTTTGTAAATTTCTTTGAAATTCGCCAAACCATTCTTTCGTAAGCTGAACTCCACTCTTTGAAGCCTACAGGCCTGGAAGATTATTGACATAATCAAACTGTTCATTCAAATGGGCTTGACAATGGTGGTCTGTGCAAGGCAACTGCTCATGCTAAACAAATGAGACAAAATGCCTTCAACTTGATATCAAACTTAAACAGTTTTGTGAAGAATGGTTTATATTATGTAATTACTGACAATTTGTTGGTATGGCCTGCCCTGACTCAGACAAATATCCTAACCCAAAAGTTAAAAAATTGTGTGAGTGCATGAGAAATTTACTCATGCCAATAGCTCATGTCACTTGAGTAAAGGATTTCAGCTGTCCACTTGAGCATTTGGCTTGTAAGTGTATGGCCTGCTTAACTCTTGTTATCTAAAGTGACGACAAATCATCGCTTGTTCAGAGCATGGCCACCAAAGTGTTCACTCGTTCATCACTAAGGTGACGTGCGGTTAGCTAAAAAACTTCCTGCTATATGACCATAAATGGTACCACTTTAAAACTAAAAAGCTCTGTGATGGTAAAAGAAACAAAACTAGCCAGAGTTGCTTGAAAAAGTGGTAGATTTGTGTTTTTTCATATGCTATCTTGATAAATACCCAAATTTAGCAAATTTTGATGGGAATTCCAGCGAAACCAGAAAGTCAATTATAGCTCACAAGAATTAACTCTTTTAACCAGGCTGCACAAATACATGTAATCTCTGTAAATCTCTGTAAAGAGCTGGTTTTCAAATACAAAGAGAAGAAAACAAACTGTTGGTGCTACAAGTTTTATGTCGGCAAGTATTTTTTTTGTATGATAACAAATATGGTTTTGTAATGTGCTACGAGATGGATCATGATTTAAAATAATGGAAACCATCAGTCAGAGAGAGAACGAGAGATGTGTATAGGCTTCAGTTTCAGTGCCATGCTTGTAGCAGGGCACCCCAAAATGTAGATCATTCAAGAATTACAGACTTACATGTGATACCCTAAACCTATTCCCACTCCATGCTGATCTCAAAGCTGCTGTGAATTACATGTCAGTAAAGCAAAGAAAAAAAGGGCTCTTGTGCTGTCTTTCTATGAGCCTGTACAATGTGTACTGTGTCATAAGAAGTTAGCATAAGGGCTTCTTTTAAATCACAGGAAATGAAATAATCAAAGGAAGAAAGACTGAAACTTCCATGCAATACAACTTGAAATGATGACATACAACGACAGAGTTAAATACATCCCTGAAATCGTCATGTAGAGACCGATTTTATTAAAGAACATAAAGCTTATGTAAAATACCTAGTTCAAACGCTTCACTAGTATTTGTAAAGTGATTTTTCATGCACAATGAGACAGTCTTATCTTATTCACTGCGATGATGCTGTCTCTTGTTCTTTCATACACCAAGTAAAACAATGATACAACTTCTTGCACAGCTGGGCACCACGAGTCTGAAAGCCAATCTTTACAATACAAAGTTTCTGGCATCACAGCAGAAATGGAAATAAGTGAACTTCACAATGGTGAAAAAAGCTATTCAACGTCCACTCTTCTGTGCCCGGCTACTTATGTTCCATATCATCTCCTGTGATCTTCTCTTTCGATAAAATCTGATATTTGCCAATAAAATCCCCCTCCACTTGTGGCTCATTTCACCTTCTTGGGCAGCATTTATGAAATACATGATGATTAGTGTGACGTTTATCATCACATCAATTAGACTAGTCTTAATGTTATCAAACAAATCATCCTGAGCCTGAACTTCATCAACTATATCATGACTAGCCTGAAAATGTATCTAACAAGCCAAGACTACTCTAACATTTATCATATAAATCATGACTAGCCTGAAAATTATCAAATAAATCATGACTGGCCTGTCATTTATCAAATAAGTCATTACTAGAATGAAATTGATCAAATAAATCATGACTGGCCTGTCATTTACCAAATAAGTCATTACTAGAATGAAATTTATCAAATAAATCATGACTGGCCTGTCATTAATCAAATAAGTCATTACTAGCCTGAAATTTATCAAATAAATCATGATTAGTCTGTCATTTGTCATATAAATTGTGACTGGCCTGAAATTTATCAAATAAATCATGATAAGTCTGTCATTTATCAAATAAATCATGACTTCCTGAAGTTTATCAAATAAATCATGATTTGTCTAGCATTTATCAAATGGATAATCATCTGAAATTTAACAAATACATTTTGATTAGCCTGAAATGTACAAAAAAAAAAAAAAAGAAAAAAAAACTATGATCAACCTGACATTGATCTAATAAATCATAATTATTCTGACATTTATCCAATAAATCATTAGAGCAATGTTGAATACATAACAGAGCAACACCACACAACAAAAAGCTCTGGCATCCTTTGAAAGCATCGCTGGTCAAGTGACTGGGTCACAACTTTACCATGGCACAATGTGTGAGCAAAAAAATAGAAAAGGATCAGGGTGTATATTTACGCAATAAGTAAACGACGTTACGACAAGCTGGCGATATAATAACACACGCGTTCTGCTCCATTGCAAAAAAAAAAAAAACCAAACAAAAAAATTAATTAAGCAAACTACTAAATGTCGTGTGCCCAGGACAAATGAGTCGGGAGTCATGCCGGGTGAGTTCGAGCCACAGACATTTTGAAATATTATTTGACTCAGATACTAGATAATTTTTTTCACAAAACAAAAATTTAGCCATTTTTGACTTTAAAAAACAAAAAATAGTATCTGAATCAGAAGATAGTAAAAAATGGCTGTAACTCAATATTGCCCAACGTGACTTCCGACTTATTTGCCCTGGGCGCGAGACAAATTGAAAGCCATTTCCAGGGATTCAAGAGCATTCACTGATGGCAATACTGTAGTGCAGATTATCACACTCTGCATGTGCACCGGGTCTGGGGTTTCATAATCTCTGTAGACAGCTATCTTCTGTATTGTTCATAACCCTCCCTCAGCCTGCCTACAAAACCAAAGGCTCTTTCACTAAGTCAGGCCTTAAATAGGTTGGAACAAAGCAAAGATATTTACTTGGGTTTCTCCTGGTGTTTTCTCTTTTTTCATTGGTAGATGATAGGTGGACCCCGGGCGACGCACTGTTCATTTTTCTTTACCTTCTCGATTATCGTAGAGACCTAGATCAACCCCTCTCGCTCAACCTGCTGGGACCCTCGACCAGCACAAGTCTACCCTAACGCTAACATGTAGGTCCGACGAGCGGGGTGACAGGCGGGGTGATGGTCCACCCAAACGCCAACATGTAGGTCCGACAAGCTAATTATAGATGGTGTGCATTGATCATTGATGATGAATAATTACAGATGATATATATGTATATACCCGGGATCCACCTATCCACTTCCTTTTTCATTTAGCTTGGTTTCCTGTTTTTTTGTTTTTTTTTTAAAGAAGACATTTTTTAAAATCATATTCTACAACCCTGAAATCATGCAGTTTGGGTACAGAAAAAAAAAACCAAATCACTGGCTTAAAACAGATGACATTAATAAGCCATGGGTAATAAACTCCAGGTAAAACTACCTTCTGAAATTTCATCTCTTCCACCAAACAAAACTCAATAGGTCAGTCGACAGGTGAAATGACTATGGATTGATTTTTTTATCTGTTAAGTTTTATTTTTTTGTATCTTTTTTTTTCCTTTTTTAGTCTTTCTTTCTGAAGAAGAAGGCACATTTTTAATTACATTTTCCAAACCCTGATATTGGGCACTCTGAATATAAAAGTAAACAAACTAATAACTAATCTCATTGGCTTAAAATAGGTGTTGAGAAAGTTAAACTGAGTAAACGATTTTCAGGTGTGGAACTTATAGCTCTTATTTCATGCATTGATTTGCCCCACCTTTCTCTGCCACACATTTTTAGAGTTAACAACAATGATCAATGGTATTAGTAACAGCCTGTACAAAATCAGCAAATGTGTTCCATCCTCTCACCTCAACAAATTGTTCAAACAAAGTGAAACTATAAAACTCCAGATGGAGCTTTCCATGTCATTTTTACATAGCAAACAACTATTGCTGGATCTGTGTCACTATGAATTGCGACTCTGACGTGTGACTATTTGGTTATCTTTAGCCTGAACTAGAAGCCTTTGGTTATGCGTATGTACATACAATCTTATGAACAAAATCTCTGGTGCAGTGTAGGACAGTAGCCCACTGGCCTTTCCACAGCAAATATAACACATAGAGGAGTTCAGTTGGAATGATTTGTGAAGGATGCCTTGATGTGGCACAGTAGCAATGACATGTGTTTCTCAAGGTGCAGGTTAGTCATCCACGTCTCCAACACAGCATCTGATGTAATCCAAAACACTGATGTCCATCCAAAAAAGATACAATAGCAATAATGGCTGCACTAAAGATCCTAAAGCGTTTGTGACTGGAAATAATTGTACAGCGAGTTTTCTCATCCAGTACTCTTAGCAGATATAGCAGTTTTGTGAACACCACAGAAAAAAACAAAACAAAAACAACCCAGAGATTATGATTTCTTCTGATGATTGTGAGGCATAATGAACAGCAAGCCTTGTCCTGGCTAAATCTTGATACACAAAACTTGATGGTCATTGTCCTTCTAGAAAAATCACTCACGTTGTATATTCTCAATGAAAGTACACAGATTTACCAAGATATGTATTCATTGGTACTGCAAAACAACGTATTTATATGAGATGCGACAAGATGAAATCAGGTGCTCGTCAACCTGAGCTGACCGGAGAAATCACCTGTTTTTCAACAGTGAATGAATTTTTAACATTTTTTTTTCTTCACCAAACCCTTCTATATCAATCTAAAAATACTTTTCAGAGTTCAACTGACTGAAACAGAGCGAGCAAAAGCCCAAAAATTGTAATTTAGTTGCACGGTCTAACAAAGGAAAAAAAAGATTTACAATAGTGATCGGCCATTTTCTCACTAAATTCAGCTGCAGTAACCGGTCACCCCCATCATCTTTAACTGCCAATATCTCAACTTCTACTTACAGTAGACCAATACCTTTTTCATACACTGAAAGGGAAATGAATAATCTTCACAGTGATACCAATAACTCTATATGCTCAAAATTAGACGAGCACCTGATTTCATCGTGTCGCATTTCATATCAGTCTGAGTATTTTTTTTCACTAGAGAGTAAAACCTATTTCAAATTATTATAAACAAGAGGTTTTCATGGGCTCTCTGCAGATTTTTCCTGCATTTCTATTGGTCACCTTGATTCAAGATGGTGTCATGGCATGTATTTTTAGCTCACCTTCAGGGGGCAAAAAAAAATGTTTTTAAAAATTCCCAACTTTTGGGTTTACACGGAATGCTTGCGACACTGACGATATGATGATGTTGAGGAAAACATTGTGAGTTTTCACGTCACTTAAACACACTAGAATAAGGTTTGGTCTGCCCTGATTGTCTCTCAATGATCACCATCTAGGTTTACAGATGCAAATGAGGGAAAAGCTTTGTTTGCACATAGCCATCTTAACAAATAAATGCATGATGTGACTAGTTCTAATTTACTGAGAAAAAATTGCCATTGCCTATTTGCTTGTGTTCAGATTTTTTCAACATTGGTGGCTTCTTCCATGTCATCCGAGTTAACCTCACTATCCATTCCGAAAGAGAAAGACAATCTGATCAGCACTAGGTATCTCCAAAGAGTGCCGATTTCTCATCTTTCGTCTCGTATGGACGTTTCTTCATTATCTCAGTAGACCACAATCTTCCGCCCAGTAATCAAGACATGCTGTGATCAGCACTGGTTATCTGGTAACAATGCTGTTTTCTCATCAGCTTCTGGCTCTTCTGCATTGCTGGTCCCTTCTTCCTCATCATCTGAGTCGACCTCAATCTCCATGTCGTCGATGTCGGCACGGCCGTAGGTGGTGTTGATGAAAAAGAGGAGTGGTATGGCCAGGGTGACCGTGCCAAAGTAACACCAGTTCATCCACTGTTTGCCTGGAATAGATCAATGCTGAATTATAGAAAATCACATCTCTGAAATATCAGACCTTAACCTTATATAGACCAATATGGTAAATATGATACATATAGAGACAAGCTTAATATTACTGATTCGTAAGGGAAAATATAAATGTTTTATATGAAGAAATCACAATAATTTTTATGATGCACCATTTGCCCTCCTGAACCTCCTTTCAGAATAAGCTGTCCAGCTCTAACATTAAGTGAAATAAATATCACTGAGTTTGTCTTAAAAGCTGTACTAGGCTTTAGTAGCTAATATTTCAAGATGACCAGCATGATAAGAACCAAGCCATTGGCATAAAATCCTCCATCTCACCCTATCTTGAGAGGATTTCACTATTTCCTTTCATATAATGTTCTTCACACCAATGTCTATATATCTGTTACAGGTGGTATGACAAGATAGATACGGTAAGACAACTGATAAAATCATCTATATATTTGCCCTCAATGGGAAAGTCCAATGATAGTTTATCAGGCACAATACATCACACATTAGCACTCAGTTGTATGTAGACAAAAATATCATGAATAACTGCCCTTCTCTTTACTGATCTCAAAAGAGAAGAAAACTTAGATACGCCACTCATATGAACTTGTGCCCCCCC
>JBCAUA010221157.1:0-13800 GCA_038406235.1 Peronia verruculata | reverse complement strand
CATCCATACTGTGGTATTGTTATACAATTTTTGACATCCCAATTTTTTTTATATATAATTCGATATCTTTACATAACTCATAAACATGTTATTCATTATTACATGTACCGTGCTAGATATTCTCACCGTGTTAGGCACAATATAGCCGTTATCGTGCTGATGTGCTGTTAAACCCCAACAAAAACAAACAAACAAACCCCTCGGCCTCTGGCAGGCTTCGGGCAAGTTACTTTGGAATGGGCCTGCCCGATGGGGCAAGCTCAAAAAAAAAAAAAATGAAATTGTCGAGCCCTGGATTTCAGGATATATTTCTTATGTGGATAGATTACATGTCAGAGATGCTGGGAAAAATTGTTTTGTTTGTGTAGACTATCTTGCTTTATCCTTCCTCTTAATTATGTTGCTAAAAGTTCTGGGGACTGATATCTTTCTTGGAACACATGTGTTTAACTCCCCCCCCTCCTTTTCCTTGGTCACCCTCTGTCCTAAAGCCTGGACTCTTTCTATAGAAAGTTTTCAGCGCTGGCTGTTTGAATGCCACTCTATCTGAAGCCAATCATTGGTTTTAATCCAAACTTTGCACAGGCATCTTGAATCCGGATAAGATTTTACATCTAATTACAGAATTTCAAAGACAGGGAAAGAGTTCCAAGACATCCTGGAAAAATCACTGAAAAATTCAAATTTTAAAATGGTGGCAAATCATTTATTATCAAGTAATATTAATTACAAGTTTAATGATAGTGGGGAAATTTGACACTTTGACCTGGTATTGTATGCAATATGCAAATGTAAACACAAGTTGATGTATATATTTTATTCTAGATTTATCTAAACCAAGTCACAAAATACAAAACACAAGTCTGTTTCTCTATAACTTCATTAGATGCTGTACATGTTTTATATACAGACATTATTGGGTGAATAAAAAAAGCATCTAAAATGATCAAAGCAAAAACAGGCATGGTCTTCATTTCAGCAGTAAAGATGTACAAGTATAATTATTTCCAGTGACGCTTGTGATACACCGTTCTTTTGTGTTGGGTATTTCTTAAAGTAATCTTCATCTAAGCAAAATACATTCAATATTGAATACAAAAGTTTTATTGGTTTCTGAAGCTATGGCTCACGGTGTAAACAGGTTATAATTCATTTTTTTGGCCTGTGAGAGCAAATTCAACTTTTTCTTTTGGCAAAATTGTAAAATTCTTTGCTGCACTAGACAAACTATTCATGGAACAATCAATTCATTTAGATAAAAAGGACAACAAATAACAAATATTAAAATACATATCACAAATGCATTACAAATACAACTGTCTTACAAATTCATATCCCACAAATTATATCTTGCTCATGCATGACAAATTCTCACCAAACACAACACAGAATATACATCTCCTTCATTCTTTTTGGAAGTATTTAAGCAAAAAAAATACTGTTATTGTACTGAATGATCCAGTCTAAGTTAAATGATAATTAGTATGGTCAAACAATTCAGAAAAATATTCCAATTTCCTAAAACCGCAAAATCTTAATCTTCACTATATATAAGTCATCTTGCATGTTATATAATTTCTGTGCATATTATGTTTTTTACAAGCTGTATTTTCAGGATCGTTATACAACTAAAATTTAGATTATGTTATTTTGTTAGGCCTTGATCTCACTTTGCAGAATAAATAATTGGGTTTTATGTTTCAGATTGTCAGTGGTATCGCTTATCATTGACATGTTCTTTCACTGTAATCATTAGAATATAATGGCTTATGCTGTCTCATATGTAAATTAGCTTGTAACTTCAGTGGGTTGTTCTCTGACCATTGACAAAATTTTCTCCAGTTTTTCAATCTCTCGTTGGATCTTGGTGGCCTCATCAACCGGTGGGGCTCCTTTCTTCTCCTGGTTGACAAAATAAATGCATGGCATAATATAAGATTTTCAGATTAAAACAATAAAAAACAGTTAAAAAGTTTGATAATGTCAACTACTTAGTATATAGACATGAAATATACGTCAACAACTTCATAATTTGGAATAAAAAGAGACTGGAGAGTAGATCATATACTATTAGTCTTTCAATGGCTGAAATTATCTTCCAGTTGATTTACTCTTCTTTACTATTGCTTTCACAAAGTGTAATCATATGATCTCATACTCGTTTACGTATGTTTAATGCACTACATACAGTATCTAATTTCTGTGTTGTCTGGTAATAAAAGTCTATTTTCCTATTTGTCAATGAAAAGACTGAAATAGGAACTCTGTCATCAAGTTCAGACTGTAAAATTTCCATTAATTTCAGATTGGAATATGATTTATACTTACAGCCTTCATTTTCCTCAGATTTGGAGAGAGTTTCAAGCTGATCACACTCCCTCTGTCATCCCCAACAATAACAATGGGGAAAGCAGGGTTGAACTCTATGTGGGTCAGTTTGGTCTTTTTCTTCTGAGCCACCATTTGCTCACACAGTGGTTCATATTTGTTGATGTTCAGATCATACACAAAGGCCTTTAATCAAATAGATCAATGTAAGATTTGTACAGAGGGGTATGGATTGTACCTCATATCACAAAATAAAAATTCTTTTTTTCAGCAATTAAAACAATTTGCTGCTACTACACTTCTGAACTATTTGGCAGTCACGTATTGCTGTTCTTAAACTGACTGATAAATAAGCTATGATAAATTACGTGCAAAAATTTCCACTTAGCAATCTCCTATTGTGGACTATGATATCCATTTGGGAGAAGAAACATCTATCTCATGTTTTGTTTTCTTTGGTGAACTACTCAAATCTAACTTCAAGATGAATAATACTCATATTAATCAATAAAATTATTTAGATTAAAAATTAAATAAAACTGAGTCTTTTTTCAGCAACTGCAGTGCTAGTTTTAAGATAATTTGAGAAGTGAAATACATCTTTCTGCACACCAAATATCTTACTTTGCTACACAATAACATCAAACTGAGTTGAAAGAAATTTAACATACAACAGATAGTCCATACTGTTAGTTATACAAATTAAATATAAGAATAACATGTATTCAAATGATGAAAACTCTAATATGTCCACATCTATAGTGCAATTTAATTTTTTATACTACATGACCCACTTGACTTCACATTACTTGTCTAACAAGATATGACCTTTCTATCACAAGCAGGCAATGGTCTTTATACTTGATTCATTTAAATATATGATCACTTCCAGTAACAAATACTTTTTCTTCCAAACAATACAAACAACATATGAGGATAAACAGAAGACAGTTTATAGCACTGACCTTGCCATCTGAAGTGACTGCAGCAAACACAGTTGAAGAGTAGGGTGCCCAAGCAACATCACCAACAGAATTATTCAAATCAAATGAGAAGAGTGGTTTTCTGGGGAGGAAACATTGACAAAACACATCATTGGTGGATCATGTAAATAAATGAGAGAATGTAATCCTGCTAAAGGCACCAGATAGATTGAGGTGTGCTTGAAAGAGGAAAGAGAGCATCTTTTGTGATCAGTAATGGATGTTTACAAGTGTTTGGTCTGGCTAAGTGCTCCACAAACATGATGTTCAGTACAGTATGTGAATGCTAAGCAGATTTATGTTGCAGCAATCCAATTTGAATCTGATCTGGTGATTCTTTTGTTCCTGCCACAGATATAAGTTACATGTAGATATAGAAATGAGACGTGACACGATGAAATCAGGTGCTCGTCAAATTTTGACCGTATGGAGTTATTGGTATCACTGTGAAGATTATTCATTTCCAATTCAATGTATGAACAAAGTATTGGTCTACCTTAAGTAGAAGATGAGATATTGGCAATTAAAGATGATGTGGGTGACCGGTTACTGCAGCTGAATTTAGTGAGAAAATGGCCTATCACTTTTGTAATCCTTCTTTACCTTTGATAGGCCATGCCACTAAATTACAATTTTTGGGCTTTTACTCACTCCATTTCAGTCAGTTGAATTCTGAAATGCATTTTTAGATTGATATAGAAGTGTTTGGTGAAGAAAAAAAAATGAAAAACACATGATTTCTCCGGTCGGCTCAATTTGAC
This sequence comes from Peronia verruculata, assembly GCA_038406235.1. Lineage (NCBI taxonomy): Eukaryota > Metazoa > Mollusca > Gastropoda > Systellommatophora > Onchidiidae > Peronia > Peronia verruculata. Next base: position 9,728 of record JBCAUA010221157.1, on the reverse strand, counting down.
GAGTGCCTGATTTCATTGTGTCGCGTCTCAAATGTGTTTCATAAAAAGTTTAAATTACACTTGAAATGGAAATGTACTCATTGAACTGTGAAATTCCAAAATTACATGATTAGGATGTTTCACTGTCATTCTGTTGTTTCCCTCTTCTTCACATTTCAACTCTATGCATTCACACGTTTCATCTTATGTCTAATCCTCACCTCGCTTCATCTCCACCATCGCTTTTGTCAATCTTGTCCTTCATTTCCCAGATCTTCACTGTCCAGTCAGCACTGCAGGTGATGAAAATTTTGGGATGGAATCGATTCCAACATACCTGTCAAAGAGAAGTGAAAAGTTTGAAATTTATTGTTTGCAGTCAGAAAGATAAAAAAAAAGAAAGGAAAACTTGAATATAGGTTCATACGGGTTTCCAGATGAAATATAAATTTAAAGAAAATAAAAATATGCTCAAATATGCAAATAATTCAATGCAAGGACCAATATATATTGTCTTCAACAGATGTGGAAAAGTTTGTTACTTAAAATCAAACAATTATTAAAGCCGAAGGCTGATAACCAAGAGAGTTTTATCATTAAATATCATTTCAGAGAAATGATGGGAATAGTAACAATACTTTCAGGGTTATTTTCAACATACACGGAAAAAAAAATGAAGACTAATATGATACCTTATATACAGCCATATTGTGAGCATCAATGGAATCAATGAAATGGCTGGTGTAGGCCTTGGAACAAATATGAACTTTGCCTTCCTCTGTGCCCACAAGGAATAAATAATCTTTCTGTTTGTGGAAGTCAAATGCTGTTCCACAGCCTGGAAATGATAGAAAAAAAAAATAAAAATAAAAAATATGCAAGCATGGGAGGGCCACATCATATGAATCAGAAACACTTAAACATGTGTACAAAAATATAGACAATAAGATTTTAGTCTTTCCAAAGTAATCCACAAAATAGACGTGTGCTGAAAAAACTATGGAGCACTATAAATATGTTAGTTAATCTATTTTTCTGTCATGTTTCATTTAACATGTTGTTTTGTGATGATGTATACTCAAAAGCTGGTTTTAATATGAATGATTATACTTCACAATAGTAACAGCTCAATCAATTCTTTCAAGCCTAACCATTTTTCATTTCTACTTGAATGATTCTTATTTATAGTATTGAAAGGCTCATACAGTGTGAAATGCTTAGCAGGTATTCATTCTCAAACCAATGATTTTTGATATAATGAGCATAAATTTGCATTTTTACAACATAATACATTATTTCAGGGTATGTATTATGAAATGAGCAAACTTTACCTGTTGTTGGTACCTTGATACCATCTGGTCCCTCAGCTGATATATCGGGGAGGTTCAGACGAATCACATCTTGATAGATCATCTCATTCTGTTCAATAGATTTAAAGCATTCATAACCATGAAACATATCAAAATAAGTTAATCAGATTATAAAAAACAAACAAACTTGGTAACATACTGATGGAATCAGATTTTTTTTTGTATAAAGAATAAAACCATTATGTATGATGGAGATGAAATAATATAAATAGGGTTTTACAAGAAATCCACTGTTCTTTATACAGTGAAAATTTACATCTGAAATTGAACTTGCCTTCTTGATGAATGTTTTGAGAGATTTATGAAAGGTAAATTTCTTGAAGATATTAAACATAAAAAAGAAAAAAAAAAAGAGTCAGAGAGAAAGAGTGAGAGAGAGAGAGAGAGAGAGAGAGAGAGAGAGAGAGAGAGAGAGAGAGAGAGAGAGAGATCCTTTACCTTATGGGTTCTCATTCTTTTGACACTGCTGAACTGGAAATGTGTCAGCATGTCCAGAATTTACTGCAAGAAAGTGGCAGTTCATGAAGGATATGTTTAATTTCATCAAAAAAAAAAAATTTTGGCAACCACTGTCAAACATATGAAATTCCATTACAATACTTATATATTCATGGAAGTGTAGGGCATCAAACTGTGGCATCTTGGACATCTAGGGTTTGAAACTTGCCATCATAAATAATTTGCCATAAAGACAACTTCTGCAGTTGTAAGTCTTTTAATAGCAAACATTTTGTGCAATATCAAAATATTAATATTCAAGTGTTTAACTGTGTTGATTTTTCACGATACCTTGAGAATAGTCCATAGACAAATACGGCCATCAGATGATATAGAGTAGAAATTCATATTGTTGTCAGCATCATCTTTTTGCCAGCGCACCTATAAACAAACAACAGCAAAATGTCAGCTCTCGGATTCATGTACAAAATGTAGCACTGAATTTTGAAGCCACAGCCTGTCTTTTTCATCATACAATGTAACATGTAAACATAGAGGAGTCAAAGGTGAAAATAGCCTACAAACCAAGTACTTTACATCCTCCCCTGATTCCATATTTTGATCAGTCTGCTCATAAGTCGACAGTATATTATATTACATATTTCTTGTTTCTGTCCTCTCTATTTTCTACCTCTGCTTGAGTTTTTTCCAACTTACCTGCCATACTGGGTCTGTATGTTTTCCATTCTTGGCAGTGCATCTGTGAATAGGACCATCTTTCCTATCCAAAGCACTGAAAATTGCAACACTGCCATCATAGAATCCAGCACAAACCCAGTGTGGATGCTGAGGGTGAATGTCAAGGCACATAACTCCACTGTCAGTCTCAAAATAGCATTCTGGGAATGAAGGGTTTTTCAATGTCCAGAAGATGATAAGTCCACTGCCTTGTTTCATAAAGTCATCTGAAAATATAGATTAAACATACACAAAACTACAGTCAATAACTAATATAATTCTGTAAATAAAAAATCTTATCAATTCATTTCTCAAACTGGATTTGTAAATTATGAAAAATTATTGCTTTGTAGTGATTATTGTTCTTCTGTTTAGACATAATTCTGTGTCTACAGGAAGGCTGTAGGATTCCTCAGGGAAAAAATCATATTTTGAGTTAGAAACTCTGTATTTAGACAAGGGCCATGGGGTAGGGCATCCACTTCTCAGCAAAAAAGCTTACATTATGGGTTAAAAACTCAAATCCTATCAGGTGATGAGAATGATTTGAAGATTTTCAGTGACTCATCTTTCCCCTGGCTTCTTGGGTAGGAAAACCTGATATATTTCACAGGTAGCGTATGTGCACTACACACATGAAAGAATCATTGGCAGTTAAAAACCGGATGAAGACAGCAAGGAGACTCAACTATCAGGGCACACAAATTTCCAATTTCCAACTCTCTACCCAAAAATATTATTCTTAAAGCTGAGAGAATTCTACTTTCTTAAAATTACATACATAAAAAAAATAGTGCTCCTAGATACAACAATTGAAATGAATAAACTTGACTGTCATAGAATGAGAATCTCCTAGAAGAGGTAACAATTTCTTGTCATAAAATTTGCTTCCAGATTAGTAATTTGAATAACATTATCTGTGAAGAAAATACTGTAATGCCATCAACAATATATGCTAGGTTACTTACATGATCCGCATGATATTGCAAACTGATCTTTGTATTTGGGACTCCAGCATACAGATGTAACAGCCAACTTTTTAGCTTTCTCAAAGGAAAATTTCCACAAGGGAAGTAACGTGCCCTCTTGGTCTCTGTAGTCATCTGATACATCCTCCCAGTACTTGAAATCTAAACAGAATAAAATAAGATAAAAAAAAAAAAACCCAAAAAACCAATATTATCAACTGAGCTTAAAGAAAAACAGTCAGGACAAGACTGGGTCACGTTTGCTTTCACGGTTATCAACTGATCATATTAAACACTGTCAAAACATTGTTAATGCATGAATGTATACACCTCTTAAGGTCTGAATTATATCAATCCATAATTCAGTTACATTATGAAATTTGTCTGTCCATCCTGCTGAAACTTCATGTGTTTTGTCTGATATCTGAATAATACTTACCCTGAGCAATGTCATCATATGTGTTTTGGTTGACCATGCGTTCCACAATTTTGGCTGCTGTCTCCACTCTTGTGATATCATCGCTCTTTTGAGTGACAATAATATCAATTGTTTAACAAAATATCAGGGATAATTATTCTTTAAAATAAAACAACACTTTAAATAGGAATGTTTGCTTAAGGTGTTTAGCAACCTGAATTTATGGTTTGTAGAACCAGTTAGCATTAGATCTAGACATGTGTGACAAGTTAGTATCCATTCAAGCCAACAATGCATTTCTGAGCGACAGCATATAATTGTTTCCCTGAATAACTGTCTCGAAGCTTACATGAGCACTTCTTAAACAAAAATACTAGAGTATCACATCACCTAGACAGACAAATAAATAAATTTAATATGTCATCACTCATATCATGATGAACAAAAACTGTAATGGATAATAACTATTACAAATGGATATTAACTATTTCACCATTATAAATGTCAATTTTTCAGCATAATGGCCCTAACAACTATTGTCTTGTTCTCGTAACCTGAAGGCTACTAAAAGAATATAAAACTGCATGTCATTCTGACCCAAATTATGATTTGTTAGTTGACCCTCATGTGTACTTAAGAGTTCTAAAGAAAACTTAACACCTAGCTTTAGCCTTCTAAATGGTATTTCCTTCAGACATAGGATCTCAAATGGAGCTTTTCTATTTGTAGGTACATTCCAATCAAAATAAATTGCTTAATTATCCTTTGCCTCTTAGAATGCAAGTAGTTGTAGGAGATTTAACTACTGATAATGCCAGCAAAAGTTATAGCTATGAGACATTTATATGATTGTGATCTAACAGCAAATGTAAAACATTAAACAACTCACTGATGATTCAGTCATGGTGAACTTCTTCTTTGCTTTACCCTCCTCTTTCCTTCCCGGCATAACTTTCTTTTCTTTTGTTTTCTCCTGCACATGAAAACAAAATAAATGTAATCATAATAAGCTCTCCATGATAACGGGAAAAGATAGGATGAATAAGATAAAACTTAACAAATTAAACATAATTTGATGTTCAATATACATATCATGAAATAGAGTGGAATCTGCTTATAGTCAACCTCTCGGGACCGAGAAAAAGTGTTGACTTCAAGTGAGGTTGACTTTATCCAGTTTCAGGGGAAACAATCTCTAGAGGTACAGGGGGTCAAAATATGTGTTGTATATTTACTGGATTCAGCCCCTTACAGATCACAGAGTGGACGATAAAAGGTTGACTAGTCAAGGTGAGCGTAGAATGAAGGAATGAATGTGCGTTTTAAAAAGAAACCAGAGTATAAGAATGAATGTTGTTGTTATTCTTAAGCCTTTCAGTTGTAAGACAGTCTTAATCTATGGTTAGGGTTTTTATACACATTTTCAATCTTCTCCTGGTCGTAATCTCAGTATTATTACGTGACCTAAAGATGTGACTGAATTTAAATGGGGCGCAGTGTTGCTTCTGGGTTTTCTATGCCTTTGGACCTCCTCTGGGATGGTTTACTAGCCGATTAAAAGCACTGCACTGTTTGTAAGTGTGTCAACAAGCAGGTTGAAGAGATCTGATTATAGGAATGAACGTTGTTGTTATTCTTTAGCCTTTCAATCATAAGACAGCCATGATCTACTAGTAGGGTTTTTATACGCATTTTCAATCTTCTCCAGGGTTGTTATTTCGGTATTATTATGTAATCTAAAGTCGTGACCGAAAAAAATGGGTCCAGTGTCTGTCTGCACTATCTTTAAGTATGAGTGTTAACGAGTAAGGGGAAGAGAGCCGAGTGAAAGCAGGTATTGGTGTATCCTCGCTAATCCAAGGCAAGTGAAGAGGGCCAATCACAGAACTATGTATCAGTGGCAAAGCGGTCAGTAGTCAGTTGTACTGACCATCCACAGCTTTGCAAACGTACAAGTGCAAGCGTGAAATTGCTGTGTGTATGTGTGTTTGTGTATCCCCACCAACTCAATACAGATGAAGAGAGCCGAGCGTCTCCTCCATACAGCGATAGGCCCACAGGCTACAGTGTGTTGTCACAAGGCGTTTCTGTCTCTGTCAGACTTATTTTTTTTTTCTCCTTGTCTTCACAATTTTATGGCTGGCAGTCGGCCATCGTGGGCCATTTGAAGTTGACACTAGGTGAGTTGACCTCTGAAAGTGCTGATATTATTAGAGACAAGATTAATGAAATATAGGAAAAAAAATGGGACCATTGTAGCAGGTTGACTATAACCGAGAGTTTATTTTAAGCAAGTTGACTTTTCATGAGTCAGCTGAACTTTAAAAAAGAAAAAAAAAAGCAGTATTTAGGGCTGTTGGACTGTTGGACTGTTTTACTAAGCTAAATGATAAAATTGTTAATTTTAGATCCACAGCAAAACTTCTGTTAATTTAAATACATACTTGTGGTGAAGTGATACTCTGGATACAATCTCTTTCCATATATGGGTGCTGCAATGGAAGTGCCTCACTCATGAAAATTTGCTCTGAACAAATTATTTGTTTGGGTGTGAATTCCCTTTTTAAGTCATATTATTCTTTCTACTCACCTGTTTCTCAAAGTCCTCCTGATAGGCATCATAGATTTCCCACTGAGTGACATTTGAGCAGAATGATGCTCTTGGGGGTGGCTCAGTTACTGTCCCACGATCCTGTTCAGAGGTATAAATCAAGTCAATCAAAATTGGGCATAATTATTTAATCTGGAATCCTACAAAAAATCTGTTTTCATGCCTCTAGTTGTCATGAGAATTAATTACATGAAAAAAAGCTAAAAATGATATGATCCAGGATAAGCAAGGAAATAAGGAATACAAGCTAACATATATTTATTGTATTACCCACTTGACACTTAAATATATAAATTGACATTTTGTGGAGGAAAGACAAACAAGTTCGAAACTTACATAAAACTTTGTCCACACTACAAGCAATACACTTATTAGAAGATAAGATGCCCTAGACAGAAATAGGAAAAAAAACCAAGCGATCAGCTGTCTAAGTGTTATGTGATCTATTTCACGGAACTCAGAAGATCACTATTGCCTTACTCTAAAAGGATTGTTGTAGGTCTGTGATGCTCTCTCACTGAAGTTAAACTGATTGGTGAGCTTCTTTTCTTTCCCTCCCGCTTTTGTAGCCGGTGCGGGTGAAGCTTCCTCATCTCTACCTTCTTCAGGTGCTTGCCCCTCAGCAGCACCTTCCTCACCTCCCTCCTCTCCAGCGGCAGCTCCTTCACCAGCTTCCGGCGTTTCTGCTACTAATTTAAAAAATGAACATTCATTAATGCAACAAGTTAATAAAGGTAGCATGAGGCAAAGCATGCTACACAGTTTATATTCATGCTATAATATTAAACGAAATCATACAACCCAGAACAAAATTCCACAGTATCACTGGTATTTAAGAGAGAAATACATTTTGATATTAGAGTTTTATTGCTTCTTCTGTATATTGAAAAATATGGAAAATGGACATTAGCTAGGACTTAACAGACAACTGATAAACTGAGACTTCAGAATTGGCAAGAAGACAATTATTAGTATTAGCCATGATGACAAAAAGTTCTCTAGGAGATAGGAGATACAGCCTCTTAAATGAATTCACACATTAAAATGCACTGGTTTAAAACTAAACTAAATACAAATTCAGCGTTTACATATATTTTATATTGACTTTGGAATTGGACATAGATTTGATCCACTGATGCAATTCTGATACTAAGTACATCATCGATGAATGATTCAGTGAACAGTGTGAAAAACATTACTAGCTCTAATATCCCATCCGGGAAGAGTGAGGACTTCCTGAAACTACAGAGAAAGGACATATTTTTTGTTCAGTAAGTTATTTTTAGCATTATAGATTTTAAATGATACAAGCACTTCTGGTCCATGGCAACAGATTAAATGGAATGGAAATATTTAGCTCTAGATTAAATAATACATACAGTGTTCTTGCCACAATTGTTATCATTTCTTATCATGACCTTATCAGTTCAGCAAATTGATAGAAAAACAGAATACATTATATTTCTTTAGAAACTTCTGTTCACTTCATGCATCTTTCAACAATGTTGTAGAAAAAATTAAAAATATGTGTCTTCAAACCTAAAAATATAGATATATTTATGGGGAAACAAAACAATAATCCATAATTTTTTTTGTGTCCATTCATCTCCCTACAACAGCAGTGCACGCATGGGCACATCAAATCAAAACTATGATGTTAAATACTATTTTATTAATTCAAACAATAGCATTTACATTGCATAAAAGTTGCTGATAGCAAGTACTTTCAATTGACTATTTTCAGCCAGTGTTGTCATAGATTGCAATGAGGTTTATATATCATCATCTTCTTTTGCTTGGGTTTCAAGGACAAAAATCAATACAGGTAAGAACATTTTTCGGAATATACCTAACTGCTCCATATCAAAGTGATGTGAGGTCAATTCTAAACATTATTACTTCATTTTCCTACTGTCTTAAACTGAATTAAGACAATAGAACAACTACACTTTAATGGCCACATGAAAAAAGTAAAAGCAACATAAAAATTCAGTAAAGCATACAAGGCTTAAAACACAAGCCTATATTTTTCTCAGAAGAAAAGCATTAAATTTTCAAGTGAAGGAAAGCCAAGCACAGAGCATAAAAACTTAGGTGTGTATTTAAAATCATTGTTCAGATATGCAGGTACAAAAGAAATATCTTATGAAGCTTTGAGTCTCACATCAAGATCTTGCAACTGACAGCTTTAAAGAAGGAAATGGCTTGGAATGCGTGTTGTCAAACCATGACCAAAATTACTATTGTAAAACAAGGGATGTAGATCTTTCTCAAATTTCTTTTTGCTGTACATAAATTATATCATGGAAAATTTGTTTCATTCTTATGGACATGTAGCTGTCTCCATTTACCAATTAACTGTTTGTTGATGATAATGTATATAGCAAGTATAAATTATATGACAGTATGCAAAAAGCCAAATGATAGACACAATATGAAAAAACAACAAACCACACAAATGTGTGTGTGTCTACAGAAAGATAACAAAACTTGCACTTTTGAAAATCTGAGAAAGTAGCAGTTCTAAGCAGAGCATTCAATGCCAGAATAGGTAGCTGTGCATTTTCTAATATTTTGAAAAATCTCTGAGATATGACATATTTGTAATTACATAAGAAAAAAAGCAAGAGAAACACGTAATTGTGAATAAAATAACTTTAGAGTAACATAACTCTATTCTCATTTGAAATAATGATTTAATAAATATGAATCAATTTTGTGGAAGGAAATCCCTCTTCTGACACAAGATCTATACATTTTTTAAAACAATCTAACAACTTTTTGTAAAATTACATTTTGTCCCAATGTATCCTGACTAAAAAAAAATTAGATTTTCTGACTTCTTCTTAGGTCATGCACATTTAACTTTAACTGAATGCGAGACATAATAAAACCAAAGACACCAAAAGAAGATATTTTTGAAAAGGAAACAATTATATCAGGATGCAAACTTCCACAAGAAAAATGGCTATTGTCTTCCATTAACAGTAACGGAGAAAGTTTACATTAATTATTATCACTGAAGTTTTTGAAAGAACATATTAAACTACATATAATCATTTAATGATGCCCTGTCCAATATTTTCTTTCCTTTAAATTCAAAACTGCCAATTTCACTTGCCAAGAAGCTGGATATGGGCTAACAAAAAAAAGGGGGGGGGGGGGGGGGGGGAAACAAGAAAAACAAAAAACTTCCTTGCCTTTGA
>JBCAUA010221047.1:0-20802 GCA_038406235.1 Peronia verruculata | reverse complement strand
ATTTCTGACCATTTTTCTCCCTGTTCTCAATTATTGTCCTTGCGACATCTGGGCCCTTTTCGCAGATACTGCCACAAATGCCTGGAGATGGTAATGTTCTTTACACATAATAATTATAGTAACAGAGAGCATTCATTTTGTTCGTAACAGTCACAAACTGTAGGTCCATACCGTAATTAGGTAAAGTTGTTTTTGTGTCTTAAAATATCCCTGGGAAATTCTTTTGCCTCATGCCTTTATACAGTTTCGAGTTTCCTGCTGGTAAACTTGCACCATATAAATGAAGACATGATACAATACTCTCTCCAGGGGATATGTTAAGACAGAAACAGAATTTGATCTACTTTTGGATTTACGTGGTTTATGACTCATCATCGAAGCAATACGTACAAACCCCTCTGCATTGGAAAGCTCTAGGTGCTTTCCTGGGAAGCAAACACGATGCTGCCTGTGTTAAATACTCAAATCTTAATCATTCTGAGAATAACTTTACTTTCACTTTCTGTAGTCAAGTACATATGCCTGTTTTAACCTGGCTCAAGTTAAGTGATGTGTGAAAACTGTACACGTACTTTCTAAAGACAAAGTGACATCCATATTATTATGCTTTTTACACAAGTGGTGCAGTTTTTGGGGTTTCTCTACATTTTTCTATAGTTGAACAATCACCAGACCTGTTCATTTTCCATTGGGATGACGACTGACTTACTGTCAGCATAGGCATTATAGAATGTTAGCTGCTGATTGCTTATTCATAAGAGATTTTTATATGCTTTATGATATTATTATTTATATGCACTTATATTTTTGCACAATACATACACTAGGAGTGCTTGATTTCACATACTTATATGTATTTAGCAGCTTGTGGAATCTAGAGGAGGCACAGTATGTGTAGGTAGAGAATCATGTACATCTATGTTATATAATCTATTTATCTATTTTGTTGTTGATATTTTTTGATGGGTTTGTTTTTTGTTCATATTGTTATTGTAAAAGTTAAAAAAAAGGAACTTGTATGCAGAATATGTATTCTGTCTCTCTTACTTGCCATCCCGCTTTGAATGTGAATCTAGCAATGTCCATTTGATAGGAATCGATTCAACATAGAGCAGTTGTTGAGAAAGCAGAAAAGTGTCTCATCGATTATCAATATATACATGTATATATTTTTTTTTTCCTTGAAAGGTGAAAGAGCAGTTCTATTCAAAATTTAAGCTAAACACACATGTATCCGTCCTAGGACAACCCTTGTGCACAGGTCTGAGATCATTTTTAAGTTGTCTGTCTAAATACATTGTACGTGTTACTGTAGATGGAAGGACTCAGACAAGAGTCAGGCTCTTGAATAAGAAGAGTCCTTGTCAAATACCGACACAGTCTGGTTTTTTTTTTTTTTTAAACAAGACTTGTATAAAAAATCATAAATGGCAAGAGCTTCTTTTCCTTGCTTGTCATTGATAATGGAAACGTTAAATTATAGAAAGCTCTTTACTCTCTTTATAGACAGCTCATTATTACAGGCCTCCCTGTGTTCATCAAGACTTCATTTGTTCAAATGGTCAAAAAATGAAACAAAACAAAAAACATTTGCTCAGTTTTTAAATGACTACATACTGCATGTACATACATTTCTGTAATTATCAGTTTACTTTGATTTTCTCGATTTATTTTGTCCTTTGTGATATATATTACAGCCAATCAGAATGAGTTATGAGTCACTGGGCTCAAACTGAGAAATCTGGTGTTGAAGTCGATGGTGGTCTGATGTCCTATGTTTTTATCATTAAGGGATTGAAAGAAAAATCATCTGTGTATAAGAAAATATTGCTCTCAGGGGCAGATTATGAATAGATCTATCTGTATCAGAGTGTTGTGAGGTCAGTATCCTTTCCACGTTCATGTTTACTTCCATGTTTGGATGAGAATTTTTGGGGGCGGACGCGGAAGCGAAACGTCATAAGATTAAGTGATTTAATTCCGTGTTTGTAATGTAAACAGTGGAATGTTGGGCGGACGCTGAAGCGACATGTCATAAGTGATTTACTTCCGTGTTTAAAATGTAAACAATAGAATGGTGGACGGACGCGGAAGCGAAACGTCATAAGTCAACGATCTATACTGTTCCATTTTTGCCCATTTTCCTTCTTATTTTAGACAGTGTTGAAGGTTCACCCCTTGTCAAACTCACTCACAATCTTTTTTCACCACAAGAAAATTTGTGAATTACAGTTTTAGTCTTAGTTGTAACTCGATTAGTGGAAAATTGACCCACAACTCATTTTGACTAACTGGGACACATACATACCAGGAATATTTTCATGAACTCTTCCTGTTTGCCTATACAATTGTGGAGTGTACTTTGGTTGTTGATCTGAGAATATGACAAGTATTATATGGTGTGGTATTCTGCACTGTAATGACGTCCTATACCTAAAGCCAGACAGCCACTCATTAGTTCTGTCAATCAGAGGTCGAGTCAGTGTTTTTCATATTCGTCTTTCATTTTATAAATTGTTTATCCTTTATTTCTGTTTGAATTTTGATTGTCCTTTTTTTTTTTTCCCCCTATTCTTCACATTGATAAAGCCATGATATTGCATAGCATGTACATGAATTTATTTGGATTTGTTTATATTTTGTGTTGTTTTGTAGTTAGAAAGTCCTCCCCAGTCCATGTGGAGCAAATAAAAAGCTTCAACGTAGTATCCCCACTTTTTTCAGTCTCTGACAATGTCTTTGCATCTTCCCACCTCAACTTGGTGATCTTGAACTCTACATGCATTCTGTACTTGTTAGTCTATTTAAAGTGCCCATGCCTCGTTTTCCGCAGTGTTTCCTCGCAGGTTTCATTCAAGAGCCTGTCAAGTGACATTTAGTGTTGGCTCTTCCTGCATTGTGTGACCGATTCTGTGCCACATATGTATTTTCTTTTTTCTAATCTGTACCTCATGGGTTATAGATTCTTATATTTTGTATATTTCATTTCAAAACAGCAGTTAAACCTCAATATACCCTAGCATACCCATATCTTATATGTTGTAATTTCAAAGAGAATAACGGCTCATATTACTGTATTGTGTTGAAGTTTTGTTATGTGAGACGCAACACGATGAAATAGGCGCTTGTCAAACTGAAACGATTAGAGAAATCACATATTTTGCAACAGTGAACTAATTTTTAACGCAATTTTTTTTTTCTTCAGAGAACCCTTCTATGTCAATGTAAAAATACATTTCAGGGTTAAACTTGCTGAAATACATTGAGTAAAAGCCCAAAATTTGTAATTTAGCGGCATGGGCTAACAAAGATTAATAAAGATTTACAAAACTGATTAACCATTTTCTTAGTAAATTCAGCAGCAGCATCTGGTCACCCCTATCGTCTTTAATTGTCAACAGTCCAACTTCTACATAAGGCAGAACAATAATTTGTTCACACACACAAAGGGAAATGAACAATCTTCACAGAGATACCAATAACTCCATATGCTCAAAATATGATGAGACCCTGATTTCATCTTGTTGCATCTCATATAAAGAATTCAAAATGCTAATATTTTTCTGTTGTTTTTTTTGTTCACATCAAAGATAATGGCAATTGTATGCAGATTTTAATTCTGGCAGAATTCTGATGTTTTGGTTGCCAAATCAGCTTGACAGAGTATACATGTATACAGAAAGTAGAAAAATGCATAGATGATGATAGGTAGTTTCAAGCCCAGCACGACTCAATGTCCATCTTTCTGAATGCAATCTTTGAATGGATTTTACTATGAAATCAATTTATAATGCCAAAATAAATTGACATATGAATCCTCCTTGTTCCTTCTCCATGCCTTTTGATTCTTCCTCTTCATTCTCAAGCTTTTTTCTATTGTCTTTTTTGCAGAGCCAAAAAGCTTTGTTGTATATTCAGAAAGACGCTTGTCTTTATTCTCTTTAAGCACAAATTGATGGGTACCAAGGTTAAAAAATGTGTAAGCTGGCTTCAGAGGAATGTATACAAAAGTGTATTTTTGAATTTCTGATTTCTGTCGTGATTTTTCAATTTCATATTTACATAATAATTGTAGATCTACCTAACATAATTAATCTTAACCTTCGTCAGAGATATGTTTCATTTCAGCCAATATAGTGAGAATAGAAACTTCTTGAGTGAATTGTTAATTTATTGAAATTAGATCGAGAAAGTGAATTCAAATTCATGTCTTCTTTGATGAAATGGGTGAATGCTGAATATTTATACGAATTCTGAAAATTTCTCTTGAATTACTGCATTGTCAAATGAAGAACTGTGAAATCAGATGTAAGTCCAAATAATATGTTTCCAGAGTTACTATTCAATTTCAGTAAAAATTTTAAAGCAGATTGTCAATTTTTGTTAATGTTACCATCAGACTGTGGCTCAAAAACTGATGTCTAAGATTTTCACAATTTCACTACAAATTTGATCGTGAGGAAAACGTGAGGGCTTTCAGTTTTATGAAATGCCTATCTGTGATCTGATATTTCAAAAGAGATCCCTTATGTACATATATTTGTGTAATTTCTTTTTTAATCTTGTGAACATTTTTTTTTGTTTTTTTTGTTTTTCTTTTTCTATAAAGTCAAGGATATACTATGTTTAGTCTTTCATTTCTTGAAGAGGGTTTATTGTGTTACAAATATCCAACCTTTTAATGTCAGATTTTACTTGTAATCATGAAATAAAGGATATCTATCAAAATGTTGACATGTTGATGACTTTTTGGGTGGTTCATCTCTGTTTAATTGCAAGTCATTTATGTCCATGTATATCATCTAACAGTCAAGAAACAATACATAATGACATTCCTATTCATTCTCCCTGAATTTTTCTTTCACTCAATACTTTCACTCACCCATTAATCTTTCTATCATTCTAATCTATGAAAATCTATACACATTCTGACACAGTCAGTTTCTTTTTTAATATCTGTTTAATCACATGATGCCTGTACACTGTATGCTGTGCAATAATCGACACTTTTTACACACACACATATTTCAGTTCATTTTTCCTCAAGTTATCTTTCACTTACTCATCTGTTCTCTCTTTCATTCTTAAAATACACAATTGAGTCGAGCACACATTCTTTCTCACTGGAAGTATAAGAATCAACAAAGCTTCACATCAAGAATAAAACTGTGCCAGCCAGACAAAATGGCGACCTCTTTACTTGAGTGAAAAAAAAAAAACAAAATCAAAATTTCAAATATTTATGAGCTTGCATATAATGTAACAAATACTTAATAAATTTAAAACAAAATTTCACATGGACATGAAATATTTCTCATAAACATGACATCAGACGATATCAATAATTCACTAGTTGCCTTTATCACAACAAAGCTAAGTGATACAATGAACATAATGCAGTGTTATTTTGAGTACGATAAAATACACAATCACGGGTGTTTTATCACTAAGTGCTATGTTCAAATATCTTAAGACCTGATGCTTATTTTCCTAAGGCTGAGTTTTCTTCAGCTTTAGTCCCTTTGTTCGTAATCTCAAAGTGATCAAGTGATAATAGTCTACTGTCATTAACATATCGTGAGTTCTCGTGTGGCAGTGATAAGTTGTCACACGATAGTGATGAGCTGTTGTGGCTCTTTGTTGCATGCATTGCACCATGAACAGTTCATACAACATGGATTGCTATGCTAGAGTACAATCTAACACGTGAAACCCTGCAGCCCACCTGGTACACCGGGCAGATTTTCCAGTGTCAAATTCCTCACAGACCAGTAGATCAGGCTGACACACCCCAGTCTTATGCATCCGCAACAGTTAAAAATAGATCATTCTGGGCCAAAGACATGTAGGACTATGGCTATTATAAATGTCAGCACCTATATCATATTTGAGGTTTGTGTTTACAAACGATATTGAATATATAATGAGGAGTATGCATTCTCAGCCCTAAAGGCCAGGGACAGGGGTTTTCCAGGCACTGGTGACCAGGGTTCAAAGAGTTATGAGTGAAGCTAATAATACCAAACAGGGCATGAGGATAGACTGAATGACTTCCTATGCATCTTGATTGACAAGACATGCTGTTGTGCACCTTTGTTGATGGTACACTTTCAGCTTTCAGCTGGCCAAGTCGCTTATGATAACATGGTATTGTGATTTACAATAAATCCATTAAATGACTCATTCATTTCCTAAGCTTCTCTTAAAAAACATTCTCAGAAACTAGAAGAGAAAGAGAGGACGGATCATGTTTTCAATCATATCAAGATATAGGTAATTTGATGTGAAAGAGCGTCACGCTTGTACGACAACTGTCCAAGTCAGATTTTTTAAACAAAAATGAGTTCAGACCTCAAAGTTGAATACTTTGACATTTTCATTACCTTGCTCTCACACACTTGTCTCCAATGCTGAATTTCATAAAAGCTTGCAAAATTTGAAACAAAACGCATTTCTTTTTTGTTTTTCTCAAGATGGCCAAAAGTGATACAGGCACTTATCTTATGAGCATGATGAGTTGATATTATGAAAGAATAGTTGGCGTATTTTATTGTCAAAGAAACCAGAACTCTATGATCAAGACAGTGTGCTCATCAAAAGAGTTCATAAGTTGTTCTTCATCTAATGTTGACCTATAACTAGAACAACATACAATCTTTGATGAATTCTTCAGTCACTGTCCATGACACTTGCTAATTATTCATGTTCTTGATTCACTGTAAAAGAACTCTCTGCAGGTAGCTAATAGGTGAAAATTGATCACAACTGTAAAAAGGCCTTGCTCTAACCCTTTGGAGTTTGAATCTGACCCATTATCCCACAAACTATTATGTTCCCAATCAAGATTTAATAAAAGTCTGTATAAAAGTAATTGATACTACTAGTGCTAGAAACAATCATTGTATATATATTATTAGTATGTGTTGAAAAATGATCAATCGATTCTATGACCAAATGTGACTGACTGGGAACTAATGTGTCAGCTTTGGGGAGTGACAGAGTTCAGTGTTTTCTAAGCAAAGAATAAGAATGCATTTGTTTTCCAGGTCATGCAATCAAACAATATCACATGTAATGAGATTTTACACAGTAAAAAATTTATTGTACAGTAATAAACATAACAATTTCCCTCTCTGATAATGGTGAATAAAAAACAGAAGCATCATAAGATTTGCCAACAAATACTTATACGTGGTAAATCATTGAGTCCTGTTGTTAAGTTGTGAAGGAGCAATGCATGCAAATTTGCAGATATATATATATATAAAAATATCCATGGTCAGCACTGACCAATGGAGGCACCCAACAGATATATATAACATCCAATTTAACAATGGCATGAACTTGGAGTAAGGGGGACAGGGGGAAGCGGCAGAGTTACAGAACCACATCTGTGTCATGGAAACTCAAACTGCAAAATTTTGAGCCAATCATATTTACAAGTAAGTGGCAGACACTGTGTTTTTTTTTCTCTCACCTTATTGTGAATCTTCTCTTGTGTGCATTTGGAGCTAAAATGGAGCAGTCTTGAGACAGGCCACCATATTAATATCAGTGTTCTAATGCAATATTTTGTGCTTTAAAAAATAACGCCCACACAAGATCATCCCTGACCAAGAATACAAAGCTGTCTTGTTTAAAAATCATATTTGGCCAAGTTCTAAATAAAAAATCTAAAGAAAAAAGGAAAGTTGACTGCATTTCTTCTAAGGGGGGGGGGGGGGGGGGAGAAGGGAAAATGCATAGTTAAAAGTTCAACTGAGACCTGAACCTCAGATTTACCCATCATCAAATTCTAATTAACAATGGTATTTTTTACGAGGCTCTGTTGTATTAGAGATCTTTGTTATGCTTCCCTCTAAAAGACCAACAACCTGGCGAATTTCCTGTGCTATGAGTTGTTTGTATCAGGCTGACAGAAGACTTGACATCTCTATCTTGTCATTCCAGATTTTCATTTTCTGGTACCTCAGATATATAGGTTTTCTGCCGAGTTTACTCCAGCCTCAGTTATCAGATATTTCAGATGCTTAAAGATGCTTGTGCAGTTCAACAAGCCATTCTGTACACAGTAGAATAAATAATAATAATAAGACCGGCAGACAGTAGATCTGGACGTTACTTTGCCCTTGAGTAAAACTGTTTGAATTCTTTCTCTCGGCGAGCAAAACTCTCTGCCACCAAGATGGGGAAAATCACAGAGGCTTCACCATAAACCTGTGAAGTGAAGGAGAGATGAATAAACTTACAACTCTTCACTGTGGGGGAAAAACAACATCATCATTTTGACTGCCTTTTCAGACTTCTAATTCTGAAAAGATGTTAGACCTAATTGTTATTTCCATACAAATACCAAAGTGAAGCAGGTTTACTTGAGAGATCTCCTCTTTGCTGACAAACAGCTGTAACATTTATTAAACAAAGATGGGACAAAGAAGAACTGCTAACATTCTCTTCCACACACTAGTAACTAGAAGAGGATCCATGGCATTTGTGAGAGATTTTTCAAATATACAACTTGAAACAATGCGACATTGTCTTGTCACTCAAAGTGTATGGCAAAGAATGTGCACTTTAATTATGCAGGTGTTTTGAAAGATCTAGTTCAAAGATTCCTCAATGAAATATGTTTGTTGTTTTAGTTTTTGTTTTTTCCTACTTGTCAGGGTGTTTCATTTCATTCAGCTATTTCTTCCTTCTTTTTTTTTTTTTTTAAAGATAACCAAGATATCCTGACTATTCCCCTTTAAACTATAGAGGATCAAAGGTGCATAAAAACCTTTACAATGACTGGTTTCTTGAAAGTCAACTACACTGTTTAAAGATTCATGCCCAAATGTAGCATTTCAGAACTTATCACAACAAATCAGTACTAAATCTATCTAGAAATGATGTTGTGAGCGTGCAATAAAACAAATTTATGATCAGAATCTAGTGTAGATTCTTAGACAGAAATTACGCATCAAGCAAAAGAATAATTGCTATTTTCCTACACCCACAAAACATAAAAGTGTTAATAAAAGACACCCTCTCAATGCCTTTCTCTCTCCTCCCTTCAGGATATGTCACAAGTAAAAACCCTCAGTGTTCATCTATTGACACATGTAATAAGTGAGCCAAAGTGATGCATTACCTTCACTGGTTTGGCCGTTGGTTTAATTTTGCCCCAGGAAATGGCTTCATCTGGCCTTGCACCAGAATCACTCCCATCAAATTCACAGGCAGTGTTCACAAATACTGAGAAATCAGCTCCATTCCTCTGAAAAGACGAGAAGCAACTCAGTTTTTTTTACATCAATTTCTTCAACAATCCTCATGTAAAATTTTGTGATCATCAAAATGCCAGGTACACATTCCCATTACAATTTAACTCATTCCCTACGGAGGCCTTTACTGTGTGGACGGGAGCTTCCTGTATAGGATTTTGTTTGATCAGAGGTGATGTGAATATTTGCTTGATACGCTCCTCAGCCTACGTAGGAATTGTATCTTGTTATATTACAAAATAAATGCACTAAGCAAATGCATTTATACGAGTCGGCTTGCTGTAGCATCTGACATCCTGTAAGCCAACTGATCGCCTCGTTGTAGTGAATGAGTTAAATGCTGCTCACACAGACAGCATGGAGAGTTACTCCATCTACTCTTTCTCCTGGCACTGTTTTACATTGGTATATCATTAAACATAAATAAGCTGAACAGTAACAACCTATAACAGCTGTGGTGTAATGGGCTAGTGGTTGGGCAGTCAGACTCCAGATCTAAAGTCTCAGGTTCGAATCCTGACTGATCCATCCTCTCATTTTGTCCTTGGGAAAGACAATTTGTGCAAATTTCCTGACTCAAGCCAGGTTTGAATGGGTACCCGACTATAGACAGTAGTTGATATTGTTAGATTGATAAGGATTTGAGCGCCTAACAGGCAGCTGCCTTGTATGCTTCCCAGGAAGCTGAGAATATTTTTGAGTGTCTTCTTTGGGTCTCTCGGGGTAATAATAGATTGTAAAGCGCTTAGAGCCTGTAATTACGGGGATAAGCACTACATAAATGCTCTCTATTATTATTATTATTATTATTATTATAATACTATATGAACTGTTCATGACACCTTGTGTTTATAATGAAATTAAAAAAAAAAAAAAAATCAAGCACTCCTATACCATCATAAGACAACTCAGAATAGTTGGCAAAATAGTTACCACTAGGACCACATGAGCAGAGGGAAGTTCAGAACAAATTCACTGCCCCAAACACATCAATTCACTTACCATCAGATTAGCATTGCAGGTATGATGTTTGACCACACCTCCTCCCAGTATGATCATCCCTGTGTTGACAGCATGGACAGCCTGGCTGTTCATCAGTCGTATGTCTGAAAAAAAAAAAAATGACATAGTCTTTCTCTGAATTCACCAACAATCTGTTTTAATGTTCTTAACATAAATAATATCAAAAGTCAATTCATTCTTCTCTTTAAAAAAATCACCCTGAAAATATTTTACAATTATCTATCACGCAATTGGTGATACAGCCTAATTCCCTACCAGCCTGGTCATTTGTCCTCATCAGTCATCCTCAGCTTCATTTTTTGGACAAATGTTGATCACTAAACATCACTGATAGGTGAAAAGCCACACTGATAAAGAGCTGGGCTCTCTCAACAAAAGAGGGCATCTCAAAATTGTAAATCCATGCCAACTGCTAGAAAGCTTCCTCATCTCTGTGCCTTGTTCAAAACTGGGAAATACTGATCTTCACTATCACTGGAATCATTAAACTTGTGGAATAATTGCAAAAATGTTTGACCTGGCTGCTTCTGTGATCACTGAGGTGACATAAAAAACAAACAATGTATAGTCAGATTAAAATTTTTTTTCTTCTCAATCTTAGTAGGCCTCTATTGGTAGACGCTCACCATAGATAAATGGAGCCCTAATAACCTGACTATGACACAGAAACATTTCTGGAACAGCGTCTTGTGTGGCTAGATGACCAATGTGGGAGTGACAGTCTCTACAGCACCGAGGACGGTTGTAGACGGAAGCACAATTATCACTACAGGTCCATTTTTCTTCATGGCCCTTTTTTTCCACCCTGATATTTTCTTAATCTTATATGTGTTAAATTCTTCATTACATGGCAAACAATAATTTAACAAATGTGAAGGTAACCGAAATCATTATGTGTGTGTATATATAAATGTTATATGAGGAAATGGCTTTACAGTTTGGGCTTTAAATAATGCAGATTAGTCAGCCGGCTTAAAGGTTCCATTATAAAATTGTTGGGAATTCAGCATTACTTTATGGCAGTCCTATTCAGTGTTCTGTCTACATAAGGTTAAATCTGAGAATGCCTTACCTTCAACAATGTCAATCACAAGGCCTGGCTTCTGGTAAGAGTGGAAATAGATCATGTCACCCAGGGATCCGTCAGTCAGGGCAGGACAGAGCACTGGGATGTTGTTCTGGGGACAAGGGGCAAGATTTTGGTTATAAAGAGGAGTGGATTAGAAATAATTTCCTAAACTATTTGTTGGTGCAAAACCTGTATCTGATCTCAATATATAAATGCCAAGTAAACCTAGTAGTATGATTTAAAAATAATAAATAAATAAATAAAACTTTAAAGAGAGAAAGAAAAAGAAAAACAGATCCATGAAGAAGCATATAAATGGATGATCCCTTCCACCATATCTTACAAGTTTAGATCAGAAGACAGGCGACAAGACACTGAAGGGAGAAGGTAAGGAATAAAGGAATATGGATGAGGCTGTCTTCTGACACATGCTGAAGCACACAAACATGAGACACACCAACACACATACACATGAATAGATATAAGGAAATAGCCATATTGTTTCACATGTCCTACCTTGTATGCCCAGTAATAGACCGACTCAGGGTTATCGATCTCCTTGCCCAGTCTTGAGATGATCTTTGAGGGTGACCAAAGAGTACCCTGCAAACAGGATTGTCATATCATTGTCATGAAAAGATATCTATATTAAAGTATGATCATCAGTTAAAAAAAGAAAAAGAAGTAAAATAAAAAAAACTAACAATACCACAGGAACAATCTCAATTTTTAAAATTTTTCACACCAACTGTTGCAACCATGTGTTCAAAATGGACTCAATGGCCATTTGCAACCAGATTTTCCTTTCTAACCAATCAAATTGCATCGTTTGATTTGATCTGGGACATCAGATGAGATTTTAGGAATTCTAGATCTAAATTCCACACAGCAGAAGGGAGAAATTTACAGTTGGCTTCATGGTTAAGGCTAGATATAGGTTAGAGTTGGGGTGTGGGTAAGAGTTGTGGTGATGCATAGGATGTATTCAAGTATCTTAGAAAATCTAGTCACAATACTAAGATTGCATGGTAGCAGTGCACCATCGGGGCAATTTAACCACCTGGTAAAACTAGCCTGTCTATATTGTTAACTCATTTAGAAGGGCTTGATGTGATTAAGACTTACACATCACCAGCAAACAAAAGAAATCATTTTAAGAGAACCTTCTTGTGCTTTCTCTCTGTACACGGACATATTTTATTATTCATAATGAGAAAGTATCAAAACAAGAACTTTTCTTTCAATAAATCCACAGCAGTTCAAGTTCCATTTGGATTAAAAGTTGTCTTATCTGTTGAATGACTATTGATTATATAATTCAAATGAACTGCTGTGTCTCTTCACCACTTTTGTGTTTTGCACTGATGACAAACTGGCAACTGGTACAATGCACAGCCTTGCAATATAGGCTGATATTTTTTTTATTGAAAGTCAAAATAGGTAAGTCTAAATAGTTTTGTATCATGGTTCTGATTCTGATTGTTTTTAACTCACGTGTGACCCATATGGCAAATGTCATTTCAGACTTTTCCCTGCATGCACAGTGAGTCAAGACAATACTGTCAAGAACAGCTTTTATTGCTTCTGCAGCCACCATAATCCTAATGCCGAGCACTAATCTTTATCTATTTCCTAGGTGATGCTAATTACAGAGGCAATAGTATCCACATAAAAGAGCAAACTGATTTTGTACCAAACTGTTCAAGCGTCCTTCTGCTGGTAGAACTATTAATATCATGTAGAAATTAAATGGTATATTAAATTTAGTGACTGACAAGCAAAATGTCAAGCAAATTTACTTAAAAACTTGTCTTGCAATCTTACCTCCTTTTGTTCCTCCACCATGGCATCCAGTATCGGAGTCACCCAGTCTTCAAATAGGCAGTAGTTGGAGTTTGGCACGAGTAAGTTACCGATTCTGTTAATGCCTTTGCTCCTGAGCTCTCGCCCTGGCAAAGCAAAATCTCCAAGATAGGTTGGAGCCAGACATTTAATGAAATCTTCCTCGATACCACCAGCAGTGGTTACAACACAGTCTACCTGTTGATTGGTTGAAAGTTAAACATTTATGTCACATATAAAACATCAGTCAGCCATTTTTTCAGGCAGCTTGGTTACTTCTCTCAGCCATGTACAAGAGGGAAAAACAACAATTCTGTCCCTGCTATTTGAAATCTGAAAAACTGTCAGGATGAGAAAACTTTTTTTGTTGTTGTTATTTCTTTATATTCTGACATAGTGAATTTTTTAGAATTTTCCACAACTCACTTTCAAACAAAATAAGAAAAAATGATTTTTCCTTCTTCACGATGTTGTGTTATACCCCTGGTTCTTGGCAAAGAAAAGTGATGCTTCCTAAGTAATGGTCAAAATGACTCATTATCAAAACAGATGGATCAATTGGTATTTTTGCCACTACAATGTTTCCTTCATTTTGTCCAGCCAAGGAGATAACAAAAAAGATAACAAATAGTCTTGCAAAAGATTACAATACTCTGTCTAGCATGACACTGTGACAAAAACAAGAATAAAATGTACAGATATGTTTTTCAGAAACACTAACATTTCAATCTAAGGTAAATTTAATTAACAGACAGTTTGTGATATATTCTTTATTTGCTAGAAACTCTGAAACAAACGGATAATTACAGCAGTTTTCTCACATCTAAAACATAAGGTATTCATAAACCATGATTTCCTTACCCTTTACCCTTATCCAGGCAATAAACTTGTAACTCATTCGTCATCATTCATCTATTTTCTGTGGATAGCTGAATTTTCCTTTTCAAGTGCAATAAACTTAATTATGTTCCAGACCTGTTTTTACACTCTCATTATTCATCTTTTCTTGGTGAAAAGCTAAATTCAGAACTTACAACTGTCAAATCTATCAAATATCTTAGATCTCTTCTTAGTGACATGCTGCTGATTTCAGCTAAATCATGCACCTACTATTTCTGAAATACTCTCATCTTTTGAATATTTTTCACTCCATTAGACTCTGCACTGGTGTGCAACATAGCAATTTGCTTATAATATAAACATTATTGGATCAGCTCATTACCATATTATGCTGTACAAGATATCTGATGGTTTCCCTTGTTCCAGCAGAGATCAAGTTGGATGTGTAGCTGAGGAAAATGGTGCAGTTGCTGAGTTCTCGCCCACAGGGATTCAAGTTGACATCTGGTCTCTTATCTTCAGGGATGTTCTCAAACTTACGATCAATCTGAGAACAAAGCGGTGATCCCACAATAAAAATCTGATCGCATACTCTATAATATAATTCTCATCGTGAAATTGTGCGAATAATATGGTTGTGATATACATTTCTCATTCATATAATTTATTCCATTCTTATCACTGCTTGTAGCTACAAAATCCCTTCAGAAAAAAAGGGGAAACAAACAAAGGAAACATTGGGAAAAATTTAAGACTTACATTAAAAAATAAAACATTATATGCTAATGTTTGAAAATTCACAGGATCATTAACTGTCATACTGCACCTGTGGATTTGTGCAGATTGCCTGTAGTTTGTTACAACAAAATATTCTACAATGAATCTGATGGAGTTTTGTGACAGACTGACAGGACCAGACTGGCTGGAAAACTCGGCCCGGGAATTTGCCAATTTAACCGCCCACCTGGGACATAAAAGTCCCTACAAGCCCACAGACCTACCGGCCCACTGACACACCAGCCCATTGGGGAACTTCCAAACTCCTGAGTAGCCAGTCCGGTTCTGCAGACTGATGATTGATTTACTTTTAGTTCAAAGAACTGGCTTGACTGATTTGTGAGATTGTGAAACTGGAACATATTTTTCTTTTTAATATAATTCATTTACTGTTTACTGTGTGGCAATTATTATTTACACATCAAGTCTCTTCTACATTCGTTATGCTTGTAATCTGTCTGTTGAAATAAATGCCCCTGCCAGCTGACATCAAAGTGTCAGTCTTCCTAGGGCTAAAGCTGAAGCGGTATTCTAGGGATTTCCCTAACTACACCTGAGATCAAATTTTGGGGACCTCCTTAGATTTAAGGAAGCAATTGAGCTTTAAAACGTGGAATAATATCTTAAAACTGTAGCGCCAATAAACTATACTAAAAAAAAAAAAAAAAAGTAAAAGAAGTCACAAAATGTACCTCAAAAATGACATCATAATGTATATCATATAATGTGCCGCTTTTTTCTTTCTTTTTTTTTTTTTTTCGGTCTAGTCTGTAATTCAGAAACTCACCATTCTGTTGAACTCTGTGATAGCCTGGCCCACACTGGTAGCCTGGAATCCAGTGCGAGACATCGACTCAAAGAGTTTGTGGTAGTTGACCCCTTCATTGAAGTCATAACCTTTGACAACCTCAGCCCCTTCCGGCATGGGTTCGCTCTTCACTAGTACAGCATCAGTGGCCACAGTGGGAGCTGCAGATGAAGACATCTTGTGGGTTTGGTACCTGAAATTATATATATGAAGAGAACCAGGCCCTAATGACTTATTTGGAGACACAATCTTTGTAGGACATACTGCAGTGTAGCCACAACTATGCAACCAGACTTCAAACTCTCTTAATCTCTCTCATAAAAAGAGAATAAAATCACAAAACTATCAGAGTACAAGACAGCAAAATAATCATTGAACAAGATTACAAATAATCAGTGGGAGTGATCACTGACAACCAAAGAAGAAAATCACAAATAATTAAAAACCATAACATAATAAAATTGTCTTGCGCCCAGGGTAAATGAGCTGCAAGTCGATCAGAGAGAGTTCAAGTTACAGACATTTTTAACTTTTTTCCATTTTATTTGTTTTCCACAAAACGAGAATTCAATTTTTTCTAACCTGCAAAGAAAAATTTGGTATCTGAGTAAAAAAATAGTCAAAAACGGCCGCAACTCGCGATAGGCAGAGACAACTTGTGACTCATTTGCTCTGGGTGCAAGATATTTGGACAGAATCATAACAAAAATAATCATGCTAAAGAATGAAAAGCACAACAAAAGAAATGACTGTCACTTCAAGCATTTTATTGAGGCCTATATATATTAGTGCCACACAATACCGAAATGTCAACATGATGCAAAACAGAAAACATACCATAAAAAGTAAGAACAAAATGAAACTACAAATGTATTTGTGAATCATTGTTTTTAAGTTAATCAAACTTCTCCTAATCTTCTATTCCAGCATTCCCAGCAGTTAAATAGGAATTTCATCACGGCGTTAAACAGTTCCCCCACCTCCCCCCCCCCAACCTCCCTCCAACCAAACTGCTCATATAGTTCTTTTCCAATAGCTTTTATCCCTTTTCAATGAATAGCAAAAGAAAAAATCTAAGTTAGAAAAAAGACAATAAATCAGCATTCTAATAAAAAGAGATGTAAGCAATTATCTTGCAAAATATCCAAATTGCTGAGATACTGATGCACAACCCAAAACACAAAAATATTTTCTTTGAAATCCTCGTTACACTGAACAATAATCTCATTCTCTCTGTGATGAAACCTTTAAAACTTTATAAAGGAAATCATAGATCTGAGCGTCATACGGAAGTCCGTACTCATTCTATAATAAATAAATATACTGACAGAAGTATTGATGGCTGCTGACAGATACATAGTAATTCCTAAAGTCAAGAAAATGTTCCGAAACTCTCTGTTCAAGGCTACATCATTGTTTATTCTGTTGTACAACGTTGTTCCTACATCAGGCAATCGTAGGACAAAAAACACTATTGCAAGAACAACTATCATCCTAGACAGCCGTGCATCTTTTGATGAGTGTGAGGGTGCGTTCCTTGATTCCTTCTTTATATTTTTACTTGAATTCACATCCGTACTTTGCCTTGTCTGTGTTAAACTTTTCCGAAACTTCATGGAATTCTGGAGTCCCAAAACTGTCAAAAATGTCAAAACGAAAACAACAAACTGGCTTCCGACACCTATGACCAGGTTTTCCATGTATAGGGTGATCTCCTGTACCCCTGTCTGTGGTCGCCAAAGCTTAAGCCTTGATGTGTTTACAACAGGATCAAACTGGGGAAACACCAGGATTGTGGTGTATTTTGGTATGCCACAAACAAGGACAAACATAGTCAGGCTCACAATGATGCTCACTGTTCGATGAACTGTAAAAGTGTACTTGAATTTGAGAGGCCACATCACACATAAACATCGCACAGCACAAATGTAGACCGTCAAAAGAATCGAAGATGTCCGAAAAAATTTGGTAACATGGGCAGCCAGAAAAAACAAAGCATTGTAATCAACTGTCCGATCTTGTGCATAAAACTGAAAGCCAATGAAAGACATGCCCCACAAAAATGTCCAAAGGGCTTGACCGCTCTCTGAAAATGCGAGAGCAAAGAGAGAAACAGTCATGCTATCCTTAAGTCTTTGTCGCCTGAAGACTAACATGTTGATGATATTAGTTACCAAGCCAAACAGTGAAACTGCTGGGGAAAGGATGATGATGAAGATAAGACTGATGTAAAACTGAGTTTCATCATCAATTAATGGGCTCGGAGGTTGGCCAGAATATTTTTTCATGCCTATCGCATGATTAGAGTATGCAAGTGCTCCTAGCTTCAAACTGGATTCTGAGGAAGTCATTTCTGCAGCTGATTCCTACTGTGATGGACACCAGCTGATGTAATGTTACACCATTACTGATGAATGTTTACTGGCAATATTCTGATCTTTCATTTTTCAAACTTCAAGGACAGAAATATCTAACACTCAGTTTACTGGAATTTGTTTCCAGAGATGGCAAAATACAAGAGACGCTGTCCTGTAATTCTCGATTTCATTGTTTGTAGCCCCTCAGCCTTGAAGATCTCTCTCATTATATGAGATAATTATACGGACCATACACATCATTTACCATAATACTGCAGTGAGCAAAGAAAGGTTAATTATAGTTTGGGAATAAAAGCATGCATATGATATAATTATTTTAGATTACATGTAATGCTTTTTCGTAGCTTACTCACATAACCATGAATTATTCTACAAACTAAAGATCAAAACAGATATGAATGCAGTCTTGAGTTCTGGGGTAAAAGCCGACTGCAATATGAAAACACATAGTGAGATATTTAGAACGTCAGGTTCAAGGGAACACTTTTCAAAACAAACATACATGTACATAATAAAAAAAATCAATAGATTTTTAAATACTAGAGATATTAGACATGTTTAACTGTTGACAACAATAAAAACAACTAGTGATGTAGTCTGCTATTGGATGAATGATTTCTGAGCCAAATGTTCAACAGCATCAGTTGTTTTGTTCTGGCAATAAAGTATCACTTAAATTTCAGTAATAAACTCGAAAATTATTCTCATTATACATGACAACAAAAGATTTCAAAACATAGGTTAATGACACCTCATTAGAGTTTTTGGGAAGAAAAGTATAGAGAAAATTAAAATAACATTTGATACAAATTTGTCTCTTAATTTTAATGAATTCATAAAATTAACTTCCCTTTTGTTGATGAAATTATGTATTTATCTAAACAATGAAATATTTCTTAAAGCAGTCTCTTATTTGTCAGTCGACACAACAAGTTTTCTAAAGATCTCACATTTCGATGACAAATGACACAATGATTCACTGCCAATTTTTCATTAGCCTGTGTTTTGCTCACCAACTGAAACATTATGCACTAAGAGATATTTTCTTTGTTTTTTTCTTTCAAGGTTTTGTTGTTTCTTCTAATGATAGCAGTTCTATCATGCTCTTCCACTTTTTAATCTCACCTTCAGCACCTCTCTCAAAACACTTCCATAGCTTTTATTACTCTGACTCCATCACTCTAAGATAACAATGTTCCTTTTTGATTGGATTGTTGATGACTCGCACATAAGTGAACCAAAATATGTATAGAATATGATGTCAGCAACTTTCTATCTGACTTTGTAACATACCGGTAACAATATTTTTTTCACTTAACATTTAAACACACAATGTTTGTTTTTCATGTGTTTTTTAGGCATGACACTGATATCTGCAGTTTAATTGTTGTTATTTTGATTGTGCTGTCTAATGAACATGTACACCTAGTCACAGTCACTATGAATGTCACAGTGTTTCTATAGTTAGAGCTGCATTTCCTGTCTTTGGCTGGAACTCTCAATATTGAATGTAAATGGTATCACTGTGCTCACTCTTTTTATTCTGATCACTGTTGTATTTCATCGATTTATTAAAGATATCACAGCCATTTTATATGGTAAAGTTTGCTACACTTGTTGAAATTCAAAGATTGTGCAATGCATTGAAACTGTAACTGTAATAAAGAGATGGACTCAAAATTTATAACAAAGAATAAAAAAAAAGAAGCCATGAAATTTTATGGCAATTCAGACAAGAATCTAAATCTAGAAATATAGAGGTTTGCTATAGCTCAATTGTGTGAGTGCTATAAACAATTTTTATCCAAGAAAATCAATCCAACTCTTCCAATTGTTCACCGTGAAAAGTTCATTTTTTTTCTGCTTAGATTTCAGTTCATTTTTCAATGAAAAAGGGGAGATTTCCTACCAGTTGGAATTTCAGTCTTAATCAATCCTGATATCAAGAAGAAAAAAAAAATGAAAACTTTTTTACAACATCATCTTGGATCAAAACATAAACTACAGGGTCTCTCTCATTCTCTGAAAAAGAATCTTTGTGTCCTGTTGTTGATATCTGCCTCCAATTCTTCTTGTACTGAAAAACTTCCTGAATATTACCTGCAGGTTGATGGAAGAGATTTACAAAAAACACACTAGACTCTTGTAAGACAGTGCAGTGATAGTAATACTACTGCTGTCTGCCCTGTGGATTTAAGCTGATGATGGACATTGTTTTTACCATCCTTTTGCAAGACACAAGGGTATTGAGCACACACAGGGAGATAGGAACAAATATCTCTTTTGTGCTTTTTTGCATGCATGATGCACATCATTAAAAAAGAAAAAAAAAAAAAATTCTTGGTGTAAGGAAAATGTTTATCTCAATAATTTCATGAAACCTCTTGCAATCAAACCAGCACAAAAGTGATTTTTTTTCTCCTGTTTACTGCACTAGTATAAAATCTCCACTGATTCAGGACAATTGTCCTTTGCTGTTTTTTTGTTGTATGGCAATGGCTGGTTGTGGCTAAATGATCACTTGGCGACAGTCACAAAAGATGAACCAATTGCGAGCTCAGTTCTTTGTTGTCCTATCTCCATTTTGGGCAATTTGGAGATATATATGTCATGTGAAAAAGAGATAGTAAATCTATCATGTACTGTAGTCTATTTCACCGATCACTTGCCCAAACGGGTACATTTTGAAAATCATTTTGTCCTATCTCCTATGTACAAAAACAGTTTGCTGAACACAACCCATCAATGTTCTCAAAATGTGAAAAATGGAGAGAGGACAACAAAGAACTGAGCTCGCGC
>JBCAUA010220938.1:0-20802 GCA_038406235.1 Peronia verruculata | reverse complement strand
AAGGGGGGGGGAGCAATCGAGGAGAGACAGAAAATGTATAGTAAAAATATGCTTAAAAAGAAGGAGGGGGGGGGGGATGTGCGGGTCCTCAGAGTGATTTTTCGACTGATTGAACTACGGACTTTTCTTCAAATTCAGATTCAGCATCTCCAAATTAGAAGAAAAGAGTGGATTTTTGTGTGTGTGTGTGTGTGTGTTTTTTTTTTTTAATCCAGTTACCATGACAACGCCGCCATATTGGATTTTGTGTTTTAGAAATAAGCTATTTCGATATTTGTTTAAGGCAATCGGTTAAGAAATAAAAAGCCCTACGGAAAGAAATGAGGAAATCATACATATTGAGAAAATTACAGCTCAATTTTCATAAGTTCTCTATACAGTCATTTCGTGGTGCCGTATTGGTGCCGTTTTGGGGTATGAAGCATCTGTTTCTGGCCCCACCCATTGTTTTCTTGGTATGAGAAGACCTTAAAGTGTGTAAAAATAGGAAAACCCCATTTTTGATATTTCTTTCAGATCGATTGGGCGTCGAATTCTGTTGCCGTTTGATACCAAATATAATCATATAATGCTCATAAGTTAAAATTTTAATTAAATATTAATAGCAAACTATGACGATGACTTTATAATTTAGAATTCTGTAACAACATAACCACGTGTCAAACGTTTGCACCGGAGATGGGATGGTGTGAGAGGAGGAAATTCAAAGCGTGCACCGGGCGCCTCGAAGTCTATCACTCTAATGGTTTTAACCCTAATAGAATCACAAGAAACAGCCAGAATGCAATATTATCACAATGATATTGATTTATGAGAGAGTTTATGTTTCTTTTGAGCAGCATTTTGTCCGTGTAAACAACATAGAACGTAGAACGCCGAAAATTTGCTTGAAAGGACACAACCCAGCAGTGAAGTGCTTTGACAAGAGGATTTTTCTCTTCATTTCTTTTACAAAAACAACAATGTTTACTAAAACTGTGTATGGAATTAAGAGGTTAAAAAAAACAACATTCTTTTCTTTCCTATAATTACAATTACACTGTTGAAATTGAAGTCGAAATAAGATGTCAACTGAGTTACAGGTGAAAAAGGTTTTGTATAGACTATTCTATGTTACAAATATAAATAATCAATCTAACAATTGCCAATACTCAGGACTTAAAAGCGAGTGGTTATGGGACAACACAGAAACCAAGAATTTGACTGGATAAGATGAAGCAACAAAGCCACCTGCTTTTTATTTTGATAGCATATTAGTCACCATAGGGGATATAAAAATAAAAGCTCCTATATGGGATCACAGATACCATCTACCATTTTGGGTTTTTTGAATGGAACAGTATACACCTCCTACACCTTGCTGCTTTTTCCTGCACAAGATATAGATCTAGATCTCCGTGTACCTCAAGAAATGAAAGATGTAACATAATGTCTCCTTCCGTTGTCTTTCTCAACAAGATTATTATGGGGGTGGGAAGGGGGGGGGGCATTGCAATACTGCTAGATCTACGCCATTTATTTACATGCAGTAGATTTACTCATTTATTGATTAATTTTCGTCTCGGTCACATCACATTGTCTCATGCTAAATTTAACAACACAACGCCAATAAATAATTAACCAAAAAAGTTTATTAGTCACTTGAAACACTCAAACTCAGACAACGCCAATACAGTCATTTGACAGTTATAAATCTACATCATTTTGTTCGTGCAAATAGACATATTTGCAATCATATACATGTGATATATAATAGGAAAGGAGTAATCGATATGTGCCGGGTCATCGCGGTTGAAAAAGACAGGGGCCGCTAAAAGAAGATAGTTCCGTTCTAGAGTTCTAGAAAAATCTAGATCTGGATCTAGATCTAGATAAGATTTGTAGATCTAGTGAAAATCCCAACGGGTGAGTCGCAAACCCTCGAGGAGGTGTGTATGTGTGTGTGTTGGAGGGGGGCAGGATCGCGGG
This sequence comes from Peronia verruculata, assembly GCA_038406235.1. Taxonomy (NCBI): domain Eukaryota; kingdom Metazoa; phylum Mollusca; class Gastropoda; order Systellommatophora; family Onchidiidae; genus Peronia; species Peronia verruculata. The sequence continues at coordinate 18,834 of JBCAUA010220938.1, read as the reverse complement.
GCCTTAAGCAGAACTAGACTCTAGATTACTTTTATAGATTTATTTCGATTATTTTTTCATATCAAATCCTAGATCTGCTGCTGTCATTCTATGCATTCCAAATCACTATAATTCATCAATGAATCAACGCCTTTATCATCTGCTACAAAGGTAGATCTAGATCTACCAAGTAATCTACAGTGCTGAGCATCAGATCTGCAGGATTAATTGAAGCCGATAAGGGTAGGCTCCTCAAAACCATTGCGAAATATGTACCGGTTCCATGTGCATTTTTGGTTGAAATTATTTTATTCACAGTCTTTCATACTTTCAATCCAAAGAACGTAGTATGAACTCAAAGTGGGTTCCAAATTGAGATGAATTTGTTGGGTTAGCTGACGCAATATTCAGAGGGGTTAAATTTAAGGCTCAAGCTTTTGTGTCATGACTTTGAACGTCATTGCCTTCAAACACAATACTCAAATCTCAATCGACCTCTTGACTTAGAGATTTTCTTATCCATCAGTCAATGACTGATAAGATCGGTAGGCGTAACTGACTCAACAGGGACAAAATGAAAAATGAGGGCACACAAATTACACATTCAAATCTCTGTGTTATGGGAGGGGGGGGGGGGTCTTCTGATTTTTTTTCCACACTCTTCAAACTGGTCAAACATGTCATAGAAAACAAATATCAGAAGGTAGTGAAAGATAAGGGCAGTCTAGTGCCTCGACCATAGTGGCATGATAGCCTGCTGTGCTTATAATTATTGTCAGTACAGTCTAGACTATTGCCCTGTCTGCTAAGTCATAACTAAACTTACGTGAAGTCGTGAAAACAAATATGTTCTAGCGGACAGTCAGAAAGGGTTAGAATTAGAAATGAATAAATGAAGCATAAGTACAGAAATATTTATAGTCAAAAATGATAGATCTTATTATAAATAGAGAGTTATTAGTAGGAAAATAACAAGAGTACAGTTGCTTGTGGGGAAGAGAATGTGTAATATGAAGTACTGAAAGGTAAATAAAAATGTAAGAGGGGGATTCATGTCCACATGATTAAAAAAAAAAAAAAAATTAAAAATGTAAGTCTGAGCTGGAAGAGAAGCATGTCGTGTTAGGAATAGCAAGATGACAGATGAAAAAGAATGACACAACAGGAGACCTATAATTCTGCGATAGCTGATGACCAATCTTCTTGACCTTTGAAATAACAATTGTGCAGGAGAACGAAGTGGTGTGTTTAAAAATGATTTAACATTAGTGTTCATTCCAAGTCATACAAGTTGGGGGAGATGTCCCGCCTTAAGATAAATTTTGGGGGCTGTTTCTTAATTCTGAATGGAAAGTTCAGAAGATAATAATAGTGACCTGCATACCATCCATTTTAAGGTGGTTTGTGAAATTAGGAGGCAAACTGCGCATGTTTGCACTCAAGAATGAGCACTGATTGTTATGCTTGACACAACTTCAGTGCACCTAATCAATCCGAGACCACAAAAAGAATTCTGTCTTTCAACTTTTTTAGTCCACATATAAGCAACAAAGAATACACTCACAATCCTCGAGTATGGTTACGGTGCTTGTGGCTTTTCAACCTCCAGGGGGGTGGTTATCTCGGCCCTAGAGCCTTGATACATATTTATAAATTATAGTCCTTGACTAAGACAACAATGTCTGCATACAGTTAAAATCTCTTTCATTTACATAATACATTATCTCTGTGCTTCCTCAGCCTTACCTTATGGGCTAGCTATGGTTTCCAGTGTTTGAAATAAAAATCAAAGTGATTGCCCTTGGTAGTAGTAAAATTCAAATAGTAAACACAAATAATTAAGGGAGGGTCTTTCGGAAATGTGAAGAATGCTAAATTTGGGCTGTTGTGCCTTGAAATTGTGCAGTTTATGACTGAAAACCACTGGCAGTGTGTACCACGCTTTGTTGTGGACGCTTGCTTACGATTTGTTGACTGTGCTTATTCATATGCTCAGCTGTTCACCTAATATGAGGAATTGGGCTCAGTTTCCCCTCTCGTTATTTTAGGCTTTCCGGTGGTATTTTTACATAAAAATAATAAGCTGTAACTGCCGCAACAAATGTTGGTAACTGATGCAAAACTCTTCAAATCTGGTTAAAATTTCGTAGAGAAAATTATGCTTAATCTATTATTATGTGTCCTGGTGTAATCAATAAAGTATTTGCAGATTAAGATTAAAGCTCTGCTACATATTTGCAGGTTTTACAGTCTCCCAAATAGCACGTCAAAGCAGCAGGCTAATGCACTGCCATGGAGCTCAAAGAATTGATGTCAGGAAAATGACTACTTTCCATAAGGTTGATAAGAGATTGTTTTTCTGCAGTCGATGTTTCTGTCCATCTACCTTGACATTGATAAATCCATTTTTCCTGGAAGCTGTTCAAAACCATGTCATTTTTATAGAGTTGTTGTACAATCCTGTCAATTTTCAAAGCTTCCTTTTCTTTTCTTTTGTTTCTCATTAATTGGAGTAAAATACAAAGATGTTCAACAGTTTCTTAACTGTGCAGCCTACTTTTGCTGGCTTTTTAGGAGAACTCCTGTTGTTCTCTCCACTGTTTTTTTTTTAAGTGCCTGCCTGCTTTCGAAATCCTGAAACATGAGGCAAATGAGACTGGCGGACTAATGTCACAGGGGTTTTGCTTTTGGTCTGAAATTCTCTATTCTGTCTTTACGTTTCTCATTTTTCCCCTTGCTTCTGTCTTCAGACTATTTAGATCATTTGTCTTGTGTCCAGGGCAAATGAGTCGGAAGTCACGCCAGGTGAAGTCAAGTTACAGCTGTTTTTGACTGTTTTTACTATTTTCTGACTATGATACCCCAATTTTAAAAATTTTTATTTTTTTTATCAGATTAAAGAAGGTTCAATTGTCATTATGTGAAAATAAACAAAAAAATTTAGGGTCTTAGTCGGAAAGTAGTTAAAAAGGGCCACATGTCTTTGTTGCCCGCCACAACTTCCGACTCATTTGCCCTGACTCATTTGCCCCGCCAGGCATTTAGCCGCCAATTTGAATTTTTCTGCTACTTTTTGTTCTGATCTTTCATCTGTTGTCTTTTCTCGTCATGCATGTGAGCTCTTTGGTAATGTCTTTTCCTTTTTTTCTCCGGTTGATTTAGGCCGCCTGAAAGGGCAAATGAAAACATATTAGCTTATTTCATAAATATTTTATTATTATATTATGAGCACCAAGAGATCTGAATAATTATAGTTGCTCTTCAAAAATATTTCTAACAGAGTGATACAATTCCAACTTCAAAACTAATGCCGCTAACGCAAAATAATTACTGGTGTTAACATTAGAATTTTCAGAGATTAACTATTATTATGTCATCTGAACTCTGAATTGTGACAAACACAGTAAACAGCATACATGACAAATAAAATGGCATAATAATTGAGCATTTTAAACAATAGTGGTCACATAGAATTTACCACAGAGTCAGCAAAATGGTTTATTACTGAATATGTTATTTCAGTTACCAAATAAATATGTTGCGTCAGTTACCATGCAAAGTCTGTGACAGAAAATTCAAATCAGATGCTTTGTATTGCGCCTTCATGAGTTACTCAACTGCTAAGAACTCAGAGTGTATGGATATTGCTTTAAGAGGCTAGAAAACTAACTGACGCAACGAAGTTGCCCCCCACTGATATAAAGTGGCTCACAAACCATAATTATAAATCTGTGGAATCAAATGTACAGTATAACATAAAGAAAAAGGTTCATTTGATGAACAAAAGTAGTTTAACTCACCCGGTTGTGTGGATGTCGATGTCAATTTTTCGCTACCATAAGCATCTCCTTGGACACGCAGCTTTCAAAATGACCACCTGTCCTGTGATTTGCATTCAGCACAAAAATGTGGTTTGTAGTGAATGCACAAATCATCAATGAAAAGAAATATCACATATACACACAAATCTTATTTTTTAACCCCTTTGGTTGATGATTTTGTGGAACTGCCCAAATACATAATTTTCATAGACTAGACTCCGAAATATATTTCCTTATTTGAGAAGGCAAGACATGCAGCTTCCCTACCCAAGAAGTCTGGATAGCGTTGAGTCAATAAAAATAAAGTAAGCAGGTCTTCCCATTTCTTGTCGGATTTGAACTCGCCTCACTTTTTACTGTCATACAATGGCCCTTTACTCAAAATTTGGGGCCAGGTTTGACTTGTTATTGTTTTTTTTTTCCACTCCTTCTTCTATCATCTCCTCCTTCCCTTCCCCTTCTCCCATTTCTCCTCTTACTTCTCCGTCCCTCTTTCTTCTCTCCATCTCCCCTGCCCATGGACTTTCCTAGGGCTGGTGTTATGGGTGTTATCTTATTCCAAACTGTTGTATATGGTAAGTGAACAAATCACGTGTATATTTCATCAGAGAAAGTCTACAAAATTATTGAATTTGTTTTGTTGTTGCCATCCATTCTGTTGTTTTTTTTTATAAGAAAAAGGCATAGGCATAAGTTAATAAATGGTTGTTAAAGAATTACATATATTGTGGTTGACATTTGTGTGAAATGGCGTTGAGGTAGATAACTGTTACGCATAAAATCAAAAAATTACATATGTATGTAGTGAATCTTCTATTTCATTGTTGAACGTTGCATTTCTGTTGCTTTAGGTAGGAATCTCATATAATCCACAGTGAGTGCAAACATGAGACCCAAAGCTAAGCTCTACTTGCAAGGTGTCTCCTCTGATGATGGGAAAGTCCTGCAGTGTCCACTGTCTTCAAGTGCCATCATATTCATGATTCATTACTGCCAGACTCAACAGTTCGAGTTGGTATTTGTCAAAGACAGTACTAGTGATGCCATATCTTGCCACATAAAAATGATTGTAAGCATCCATTGTGGTCAGACATCTCTGTTGTTTATGTTACAAGTTTATGATAGTGGTCCATGACAAGAGGTTGTGCTGTGAGGGAGAAAAACACCGATTTATGCGCACCAACACAGCATTTAGAATTTTTTTTTTTGATGAGTGTCACTCAAGGAGTTTATACTATTTATACTGGAGAGCTGACTGATGACATCATATATGCTGAGCGTGGAGCCATGAGCATGGAGGCAAGACACCTAGTGAACGCCATTTTTATTATGTTACCACGTGGTCATGATTTCATGAATAAACGATATTCAAACTGTCATTGTTTCATAATGGCAAGTTTGTTGTATTCAGTCCTTGCTGTAGCTCTTGATTTAAAAAAAAAAAAAATGAATCCGTTTGTTTACAAGAAAAGATTTACTAGATCAGAATAGTGACTAACTCCGTGCATGATAAAGGACGCCAAGCATAGCATGGCCACGGCGTCCAGTGTTTGCACGCAAGACACAGGGTGTTTTGTTAAGGCTATGTCATCAGTCTGCTCTCCAGTATAATAGTTTAAGCTCCTTGTGTCACTGAGCCTTGAATTGCTCTGCTAAAATCAGTATTTAGCCACATTTACTGATGTTTTCCTTTTGAAAAATTTTAAATAAAATAACCTGATTGGCAGATTATGGAAAGATGTATTAAACAAAATACCTATGGTTGCCTGGCCTCCACAAACAGATATTTTAATATATGTGAATTGCTTTTGCTATATGTATTGTATATTTATATCTATGATCTGTCTCTCTATATATATATGCACTAAAATAATAGGACATTGATCATAATCATATTTTGTTTGTATAAGTGGAACACATAACATGTATAGCGTTTCATTCAAAAGAACCTTATCATATAATATAATACTTTTTGTTATTGCTCTCTGTCAAGCATTTGTCAGATCTTCATGTCACGTTCAAATCATGGACTGAGCTGCCAGATGTTGTGAGAAATGTCACACTTCCTTCGGTGCATCAGCCAGAGATATCACTTGTTCGGTCGGGACTTTGTGTTTTGCTACGTCACATTGTGAAAGAATCCCATGCAGTTTCACCAGAAAGGCATTTGATTGATTTGTTGGTGAGTTTTTTTCTGATATTTCCATTATTTTTTTGTCATAGAAGAATTTGTGAATCAGTTGTTTCTTTCCTGTGTTGTAACACCCTGGAAAACTTGAAATATTTGTCTTTTTGGTATTGTTTTGCATTATATTGTCATAGTGATTTGCAAAGTATGGTTGTTTCATGCTTATTTGTTGTTTCCATTAGACTTTAATTGGTAATAAGAGTCTTCAATACTTTTATTGCAGGGTTTCAGAGAAGGCAGTTTGAGGATGTGTGCTGAGGTAATTTTTTTAAAATACTGGTTCCCTTCATCCTTAAGAAAAACTTTTCTTGGGTAAAACCCTGAAGTGGTAGCCTTTTTATGCCCAAATGGTGTCTAGATACAGTTGGTAAATTGAACAATGGCAGAATTGAGTTCTTTGCGAATATATGCTGTCTTATATGCCTTGGAGCTTGTCAGTACACTCATTGGCATTACACACTCCCAGGAATCATTCATATACATTTTTATGTAATTACTGATATTAAAGTGATCATTACAGTTGCCGTAGTATGTTGAGGTCAAGCTGTTCTTTTGTATGATAAAAAAAACTGAAATAATCTGCATCTCACTGTCTTGAACAAATATGTTCATATGCAGCTTGTTTTGCCTTGAAATACTGCTTTGATTAGTGACAGGCAAATAAGACCTTGATCCCTCAGATTTACCCGCCGTGGAGGCACGGGGTATGTATGTAGGTTCTCTGCTCCCACTTGCAGACAGAGTAAACCCCCATCACTGCACTGGGGTGTCTCCCATAGAGTGCCATGCTTGACATTCCAGGGGAGACATCTCTTCTCTTCTCCTTCTCCTTGCACCTGTCTTCCATCCTGCTTTCTTTCCTCTCTTTTTCTTGACATGTAAACTTATCTTACCATGTTTGACACAATATAGCGGCAGTCATGCTGACATGTCGCTAAAACCCAATACAAACAAATTCATATTTGAAGGAAATATGTTCATTAAAAATCCCCATGTCTAAGCAAAACAAAGGAGATGTGAAATTGAAAATTAGTACCTATGATTGGGTAATAAAATCTATTTTCCAGATTTGAATATTTGTATATATTGCTGAAAAATGAAGAAGAATTCAACATCATCCGAGCATTCTGTAGTTTTAGATAACAGCAAATGTTTCCACAATTTTTGATTCTATTGTAACTTGATTATTAAGTTAAAATTAGCATTATGTAATAATAAGTCTCTGCCAACCTATAAGATGTATAACATTATGACTCTGGACCTATAGCCAGCGGTACAGATTAAGTTTTAATTTGTATGAATTATATTAAGTGTGGGATAGTTGATGCGATGTTACTTTATACTGTAAACCTGCCTGTAAACACAACAGTGATTAATTTCAGGAAGATTGTTCCCACTTAATTGATTCTGCTTTTGATTCAGATGTTATAAATTATGATGTTTTTCGAGCAGAAAAGTGGTTCGGTTCTTCACTTTATAGTATGGACAATATATTATCTTGTGTGACCATGACCTGTTTTTCTTCCAAGGTGTCAAGTTGGACAAAGTTATGTGAAGTGGAGCTGGCAGAGTCAGTTTCGCAGCTCATAACTTCATTGAGGTGAGGGTTTTATATTTTTTAATTTTTTTTCTCTGAAAAAGTAAAACTAATCCCTTGTGATTATATATGCTAGATTATGGATCCAGTGTTTGTAAATTATCGTCACTTGCAAATATTTATCTTCATCCTCTGAACTGAAGCATATTGCTGAAGAGATGCCAGTATGTAATCAGATAACTTATCTTTCGCACAGAGTATTGCACTATAGAAATCTCTTTAGTCTCCTCGAATTTATTCTGTTCTATAAAATCTTAGAATGTCCTTTGCCTGTAATTTTAAAATTTCATAATTTTTCTTGAAGTTCCTATATGGTGAATTCCACAGAGCAGATCTGGCCATTTACTTTTTCATCGCACAAAAGGTCAAAATTCAGAAATGCTCTAAGGGTTCATGTAGGATATCATTTTAAAGAGCATTCAAAACACTTCAAGAAAATATTGTATACAGTTTTTAAGCCACAGGTTCTCCATTTCCTGGCATGGGACAAAAGAGTTACCACCCCGTCATTCATGGCGAAACCCTAAATTGTCGAGGAGAGTCAATTTTCAGCCTCCACATATGTAATTTAAACATTTTATATCTATAGCTAATCTAAATTGTATATAGTAAACAAAAACAACACAAAACATAAATATTGTAGGCGATTCATTTCTCAAATTAAAAAGGAAAAACAAAATTTCATCTTTTTTTTGTATTAGATTTGTTTTTTTTTGTGTGTGTGTGCGTGTGTGTCAACATTTATGACAAGCATTTTTTAAACAGAACATGACCTCTGGCATTTATCAGAGGGGAGGGGGAGGGGGCTGAATATTCCTTCTGTGATAATTTTCTAGTATGTCTCGAAGAATCTGCCAGACTCTGTGCGCCTGTATACATGTTCCAGCTGGTTGCTGGACATAACATGTTCAGGTATTAAAAAAAACCAACATCTATCTCAGTTTATCAGTTGCCAGCACGACCTGAAATATTAGTTGTTACACATAATCACTTCACTATAAAACTATTAAACATCATTAAATTTGTTGCTTGAAAATGAAATATTATTCGTCTACAAAAACATATCCTGTTCGAGAGGTCTTTAAATGTTCAGATCGCTTTATTAGAGTTTCTATGATTGAACAGAACATCAGTTCCGGCTAATTTGTCTTGAGTAGACTTCTGAATTTATAGCCTCAATGATTTGTATGACTGAAACACGAGAAGCCTTCTTCAGCCTCTCTTTTCTTCATGGTGGGATTCATCTCTCTGAATTGGTGCCATTCAACAGTTGTAGGGTACTTAACACTTTAAAAGGAATAAATAATAGCAATCGATTTGTGAAGTAAAGTTATGTGACTCAACAAGCTCTTAGTAGTGTACATGAACAAAAACGGTAAATATTTCTAAACTTGCTTATCATTTGATACAGATACATACTTTGTAAAGACAGACTCCACTTGCATTTCTTCTCATTATATATCGATAGATCTCCAGATATATAATGTATTATATTATATATATACACACACACAAATATATATAGGTCTGTATACATAATGACGTAGACTAATTTTAATTATTTTTTTTTAGGCAAAATTAGAGATTAACTCAGGTAACAAGATTAAATACCCAGGGGTTTATTTTTCCTAAATATTTTTCTCTAGATCTTGTCAAGATCTAATCTTAGAATCCAAAGCCCTTGTAGACCTACAATAATCAGTTTTACTTCTGAGGTTACTCTGTTCAAAATGGGAAAATTCCTGTGTTTTCATCAACAACAAGCAAATGGGTAATCCCCATTAATATTCTTATACACTGCTGGGTAAAATCGATCCTGTTGATTTCAGAGTGTTTTGATGACCCAGATTTACCCCTAAAACCAATATTATTTCAAAACTTCATGATAGATTGGCACATATTCGAGCACAAGACTGCGTGTTGTTGGTTGAAAGCAATCAGCCAAGCAGCAATCGACATTTTTCGACTATGCCTACCTCGCGTTTGGATCGATGTTCCTGTTCGATGTGTTCCTGGCATGCATTTTTTTTTTTTTAATCAGTTACAAGAAATATGCAACTGAAATAAAAAGAGATGTAATTTTTATTAAAAGGGTCGATTTTATTTTAAAAACAAAACAGTTATCTTCAGTTCAGTTCACATGAAGCTTATCCCAGGAAAAACAATGTTTTTCAACAGACTCAATGTGCGATTTTGTCCGCGCATGCATCAGTCGCATAGTTTGACCAAAGCTAAAAAATTTTGTTTCTTTTAATTTTTTTTTTTTCACGAGCATGTGATGATATTCCTAATATTGTAATTCTGAGGGTCATAAGTCGTTAGATCATTTTTCATTGTATTTGGCACAGTATGAATATCAGACATTTTTCCTGGTTGCGCATGACTGAAAATAGACCTTTTTAAAAGGGGCCATTTTTCATCAGTAAACACCAAAGAAACCTCCAAAGTCCAGAAAATATATTTCTAAGAATTCTACCTCATAAAACAAGCACCTTTAGATGCTAAAGTGGCTCTTTAATTAAGCGTTTTACTCATTTTTGTTTCATCAGTTGAAAAAAGTTCATAAAAGGTTGAGAAAAAAAAAAGACAAGAAATAAAAATTTTTGTGTTTTCTTAGTACACTAATGACACAGCTAAAAGAAAAAAAAGTAAGATAACAACATACAAATAGACACTGTGAGAAGATATTGGCTTAGAATGTTGGTTTTGCCACAACACACTGTTCTGTGGAATTTGCCATATATGTAGCAAGCAGATCTTTCTGTCCAACACTTGACTGTCACAAGATCTGTTTTTTTTTCTACCTTCCAAAACCAGATATCAGTTTGAATTTTGATAAATTGTTGATTTTAAGTAACACAGTGCTGAAACGGAAACACTAGACAGTCTCTTGTGGAGTAATTTGTGTACCCAGCTATTCTCTTTGACTCGAGAAAGAATTAGACAGTCTCTTGTCAAGTAATTTGTGTTCCTAGCCATTCTCTTGACTGGAGAAAGAATCCAGTCCAAGTAAGAAATGTTTCTTGGTTTTCCCAGAAGAGGGCGTATTAAACTATTTGCTGCTTCAGCAAGATTGCTTAGACATCTTTCACAGACAAGAAATTGACAAAGAAACAGCTATATCTACAGTTTCAGTGTAGAGGGACTACAGAATACATATTGTATCTGTGTATATTGTGTGAAAGGTGGTCTTGTGGCGGACAGGTTATGAGTGAACAAGATGGCAACCCACCAAAAAATTTACTGAAAAGATTCAGTGATTGAGCTTACGTCGGAATATTAACACTAACACTACAGGAGAAAAATCGCTCCGATATGAGCCAAGTAGTCAGTTGGCCAAGACAGAACCAGGCCCCTGTGATCATCTTTGGATATCATTTTGCTCCCACTTGAAGAGTAGAAGATGAAGCATAGACAAGAACAGTCTTTAGCTTTATGATGTAGATTTTCCAAAATACACATCTCTTACATGACGCAAACAAAATAACACTTATGAGTACTTTTTATGGAGAATAGGGAGATTTCTAGCCAGATTTGTGAATGTAACCAAAACTTTCATATGGTCATAGATTTTAAGAATATAGTTAAGAATATCATATGTTCAGTATATAGTTCTTCATCTCAGGAAAACTGTTTTCAGAGGATCAAAATATCATTGGTATTATTTCTTTAATATTCTCTTTCAGATTTCACCATAGCTCAAATAAGGAAAATGTGGATAGTGCTCCCATGATCTTTACCTTACCTTCTGACCTTGTTCGACTAGAAAATCACTTTCAGAAAAAATGCAAGATTCACAACGATGATAAGAAAAGGCGAGCTGAGCTTGTGAGACTCAAAGAGCATCTTTCTCAATGTAGTCAGCACAAAGATCTGCAGAGTAATGAGGAGCAAAATGGAACAACTGCAGACACTGTGGTCAAAGAACAATACGGAGACACTGGAGGCGTTGAAAGCAAATTGTTGCCACATACCAGTCAAGTTAATCATGCAAAGATTTCCCCACCAACATCAGCTAGTGTCATTCAAATAGAAAGACTGTCATACCAAAATGGCAGACTCCAAATAGATCAGGTGACGAGCCTACATCATGGGGTACGAAAATTTAAGGTGGATAAATTATTCTCAGAGGCTACATCTCAAAAGCACCCAGCAATAGATGACATACAGAAGACTAGTACAGAGTTGTCAGACTTGAGGTCAGAAAAAGATGAAAAAGTTAACTTAAATCATGTCAAAGATATGGAGAACTCCTTGGATATTACAGATTTAGTGAATAAGTTGAGTTATCTGGACATTGAATTTCTGCACACTTATTCAGAGGGAAATGAGATGACAATTGCAGACTTGATTCTACTCGTTTATGTGTACCATCTGCTGGTAAGATTCCCTAAGTCTTTCTCTGTTCAATTTCTGCCCATTACTGATAGATTAAAGTAGCTATTAATTTTGTTGCATGCGGCTGTAGTTCATCATTTCTATCACCCAAATTTACTTATTTGAACTATAGGAATTGCTGGCAGCTAAATTATGGAGAAGGGCGTCATATTCCTTCTCAGAGTAGATGGTTTTCTGATTATGTAACAAGAAATTAAGTGGACAGAAAGAAAACAGTAAAGAATTAGACAGAGAATAGATTAACCTGTATTCTTCAGCTTGTATAGATTTATAGACAGATTTCCACCATCACGACATTTTAAAATGTCTGTTTTTACTTGAAGGAAGTTACAGAGATAGTAGTAGATGTGCATTTCTTCATTTTCAAAAATTGATTCCTTATCATCATGAGTATTGAAGTGTGGCAGATTCTTCCAGTTTGAAGTTTTATGTTAGACAGCACTGATGACATCAAATAATCTTTCATATTTTTGTTAGTTTCATATTATCAGCAGGTCGCATGAAAAAATTGACCGATGTTGAAAACAGTTTTTGTTAACTGTTGATTTGTTGGGTTCTTGGTGCTAATTGCATAGTTTCACCAAGCCACTGGGTAATATTCTTTATTATCACAGTCCGTATGACAGTCTCAAGATAATTCACAAATGTATCAGTGAAAACCTCTTCTTTTTCAGTGGCTGTGATGAAGGGCCAAGTGGGCTAAAAAAAAAATTGGTATTTGAAATATTTCATATTTCCATTGTATATTATTGACTCCTCATATTTGTTTGTTTGTTTATTTTTTAGTTGGGTTGACAGTCTATGTGTTTATTTCAAAATGATGACATGTAGTTTGTTCTCAATCTGTATTACAGGAGAGTCTGAATTTCAAGTGTGAATCACTGACCAAGCACTTGCCAAACACTTTGAGATGGACTAGTCATATGGCATCTCTGGGGACAATAGCAGAAGCTGCTCAGGCATCTGGCTGGCACATAGACAGCCTCAAAACCTGCCTTCGTTCTACAGATAATCCTGCACAGGTGGCCAATAAGCAAAGCAATTGCCAGCAAGTGACATTTGTGAGAGATGCAGACATTGTGGAAGATGAGGATGAAACTGAATTAAGGTGAGATGAGAAAATACACACAGAGTGATAAGGATTATATTATTGAGGACTTAAATTTGACTGGAATTTATGAAAAGATTTAACCAGCTTAGATCTTTGAGTGTGTGTACTTGAAAAAGTTGGAACACATTTCTGTGTCTTGGGATGTCTACATTAGCATAGTTCCCATTAAGATATATAGTGTGATAGAATTATGAGGACTTCCTTGATTTTCTATCGAGACAGATTATGCTTTCAATCTCTCAATTACTGAAACATTCAGCTACATAGTTTAAACATTTCTTTCATTCTTTTTCTTTCGCTTTATTTTTCCCTTTCTTTCTCCTCCTTTTCATTCTTTCTGTTATTTCATTCTCTTTCTTTCTCATTCTTTCTTTCATTCTTTTTATTTTGTTTTCTTTCTCTCTCACTCTACTATTTTTTCTTCCTTCTTTATTGTTTCTTTCTTTCTTTCTGTCTTTTTTTCTTTCTTTCTTTCTTTCTTTAATTCTAGGCGATGCACCAAGATCAAGTACAAGGCAATAAAACCAGAAGTTTTGCAGACTCTGAAAAAGTTTGAGGTTTGTGTTGATCATTGGTTGTCAATAACATATTGGATGCAGTTGGGTAATTCTGGCCTCAAGATAAAATTTTTCAGATAACCACCTTCTGGGAGGTTCAAAGGCATAAAGTTCATAAGTGTAAATGAAATGAACCTGAGAAAAACAGTTATCTCAAACAAATCATATCCACTGTTTCAGACTTAGACATTGATATGAGTCAAAAGGTCTAACACATGGCACTTTCATTCGCATGCTCAACCATTTCAATTTCTCTTCATCATTTGAGCACATCATTAGAGATTGAACTCTTTTTTTAGAGAGGAAATCATATTAGTCTATAACTAGAAATAAGTGATAAATACAAAGACTGTAATTCATATCATTGGCACAGATTTGAATCATTTTAACTTAGTGCTTTAATTAAATTGTCACTTTTGTCGTTATTCTTTATTTCTCTTCTCACCATGTTACATAGTAGTAGATTAGAAATTCTAATAATTTACTTTCATCTAGAAATTATGGCTCCTTGAAATTTCCAAGTTTATGTTATGACTGTTCAGAAATACATTTTTATCTTCTAAATGCTTGTTCAAAGTAAAAAGCTAACATTGTTTCTTTAAAATCAAATCAAATTATAAAAAAGGTCATAAAAAGATTAACTTATATCTAATAACATTAAATATCTGTTTTGTCAGTGTCAAGTGTTTCCATATTACTTCCTTACAGACTGCCTGTATCACTCCTGTGACTGGAACCCATCCTTGTGGAGAAGAGGTCCAGGTGGACTGGGTCAATTTGCCTCCAGGTGTAAATCCTAAAGAAGGTTTGATACCATTTCTTGGTGATAGATATACAGTGATCTCCACCAAAGAACCCTCCACCTAAGAGTCTGGTACCTCTAAGAACCTTCCCATGCTGCGAAACGGAATTTTTTCTTCTATAACTTACCCCTCTAAGAACCCGCTCCATGCACTCCCAAGTAAAACAGTCCACCTAAGAGCCCAGTGTAGGGCCAAAACATGCAAGACTTGGCGTAATTTCCCATCATATTGTCCACTTGAGAGAAACGCACAGTGCTAGATATGCTGTAAAATGGGGTCAGGTGGAGAGAACAGTAGACAAAGGAATGAAAGTGATAGTTGATGTCTGACTGCATAATCAGGCCATATTTCTTTTGATTGACAACACATGGGTTGCGTAACTTTTCAATCCGCTTAAGAATCCGTCCGCCTAATAGTCTATTTTTTGTTTTTTGTCTGCCAATGAACGGGTTCTTAGATGGAGACCATTGTATTAGATTCTAAAGTCTGTAGAACTGTTCATGTGAGTTCAGATCTTTAAAATTACGTATATGTGGTTGCTTTTGTAGTGTTCTTAAAAGCAGTCAATGACCCTGAGAGACAATATAATTTTTCTGCAACTAGACCCAGGAAATTGTAATATAAAGCTAATGATTGTGATCATCAGAATTAGGGAGATTGTAATATTCTGAACTAGAGAAATATAAACAGATAAATATGAAATATATTTATTCCTACTCTTAGAAATGCAAATTAATTTATTATTATGTTCCAATATTTCACATGTGACATTGTATTGGTAGTTTATTGTGTAAGTAGAGACAGGCTGAGGAAACATTCCACAGAATACTTTGTGTGGGATCATCTGTTGAATCAAGCCCCTTTCCGCCTTCCCCAAAGATTTTGCTGTTATCCTATAAAGTAACTTCCATCACATTCTTTCTGCAGGAGATGTCCCAGAGAGGAGGACTCTGCGAAAGTGCCAACAGTTGGAGAATTTAGTCACAGCAGTACAAGCTGTAGCAAGACCAGGAGACATCCTTGTGGATTTTTGCAGTGGAGGGGTAAATGAAAGATTAAGTTGGCTGCTCATTATAAACTAGTGGAGCATTTCACCAATGTATCTTTAAACAGGGATGTCAGATTTCCTACTTTAATAGGAAAATCGACTTTTTGGCTGTCAGTAATTTCTCTGTTAGCCCCAAATCTGGTATCATTTACTGTTAACGTACTTCAGTTTTACATGTTACTAAAGACTAGGGCAGGAACATTTCCTACTTTTTTCAAGGAGAGATATTGACATCCCTGTTCATAAATTCAGGAATAGTAGAGAAGATAAAAGCAAAATAGTGAAACAAACAAGAAGTTTGCTTTAGTTTGTCTGTTTCTTTGGGGGGGGGGAGGCATTGTTGTCATTTTTTATTTGGTTTCATCTTTTTTTTTTTTTAATCAAGAAGAATAATGAAGTATTTTGAGGTTGATCACATGATTGAGAGGGATTGTCACTCACGCTGATTTCTACACATGCTCTGCACATGGAAGGGAGCTTTTAATGAATGATGAAATGTTCACACCATGTAAACAAATCTGTGTGTTAGTGTTGAGCCCTCAGTCATGTGACTGATCTTGAAATACCTCACGGTATTTTCAGATATAGCCTTAGATGTTAATTCAAAATGTACATGGCTGTATGATAGGTGGAGTAAAATCATTGTATGTAACAAAATATGCTTAATAATCAGTTCGAGGCCTGAAGATAATGTCCATTAACAAAGCAGCAGCATTAATTATATAAGTATTTGTATTTCAGGGACACCTTGGTATAGTGATGGCCTATTTGTTACCAGAGTGTCAGGTATGAGGTGTACTGATGTTATAACCTGTCAGCTTGATAATTTATTACTGGACTGGGCCTTAAACTAAGTGCTCCACTTTGTAGAGGTGTAGCACCGCCTTGTTACATAAGTCAGTATACAAAATTAATCCAAGTTCGTTTTCAAGATTCCAGAATAAGGTTCATTTAATTGTTCCGGGGCTTTACACACATTCAGAATTTTTTTTTTTTTTTTCTCAAAATGTCTTCATTTTCTCTTGTGCCAGTATTTGCAGATCAACACATAAAGCAAGTCATTAGAAAAATTCGAAGGCCTCCTTTTAGTTTGAGAATGAAACTTTTGGCGCTGCTGTCATGCAACTATAAGAATTTTTTTTTTTTGGTCACATTTTTACTCCTGATATTGTGTATGTTCTGCCATTAATAAATATAATCAAAATTTTAATACATCTGATATAAATATGATACTTGGATCTTAGTTTCAATATTGATAATAATTATTATAGTCCATTGAGGACTGCAGGTTTTGATAATTTGTTTCATATTTTATCATCTTAAGGTGTATCTAGTGGAAAACAAAGAAGAGTCTCTATTGAAAGCTTGCTCCAGACTGGAATCTCTTCAGCTGAAAAATGTGACTTTATATCAGGTATATTATGGTCTTTATTCCTTGATATCATCTACGAACATTTTACATATATTAAATATGGCATGTTAAAGTAAAAAAAAGTATTGTACCTTAGTGAAATTTGATTTCTTGTGAGTAGAATGGCTAATTCAACAAGTCATTCAGACTTGTTAATGGATTGAAAACGTTGAAATATAAAATGTTTATCCATAATTTAGATAATGTTAGCTTAGGCTCAGATTCCGCTTGGGAACAAAGGGCCACAACAGCACTCCGCCAGTGGACGCGGTTTTGGGAGATCTTCTTCAGCTCAGCCCGTGTCATTCCAGCTGCCTTTGCTTCAGTGTCCGTACTTCTTCGCAAAGTTTGTTTGGGTCTGCCAACTTTTCATTTTTTCCCTCAGGGTTCCAGTCCAATGATTGCCAGGTGGCATTTGATAGTAGTTTGCACATTGTATGGCCAGTCCACCCCCATTTTCTTATTTTGATGCCCTCTCCACTTGGTGCTTGATTGGTCATATTCCATAAGTCTTCATTTGAGATAACTTCTGGCCACCTGATGTTGAGGATATTGCATACGCATCGGTTGTTGAATGTTTGTAGTTTGTTCCTGTTAGTCTTGGTTGTACGCCATGTTTCACCATGACTAGTATGATATTTAGGATCTGTGATCACCTGATCATAACACATTTTGCCTCTGAGTTGTGGATTAACTAGAAGCAAAGTTAGGCAAAAGAAGATCATCCTTTGCCTTATAACCACTCTAACATTGGGATTGTTACATTGAATCTATTTGTCTCTTTCCTGAAAAAGATGCTCTTTTTGTTTTCTTATGTTTAACTTGTCTTAATTTGGCAGTATTCGTTATTTAATATTTCATTTTGAGAGAAAATAACAGTAAAATCCTCTCGTTATTGGTATTTCAGTGTAACTTGGACTATTTCACGGGCAAGTTTGGTGTTGGGGTGTGTTTGCATGCTTGTGGATCAGCCACAGACATGGTCCTACAACTCTGCTTGAACGCTCAGGCCTCATTTGTTATCTGCCCATGTTGCTATGGCAGCATCAAGAAAACACACCTGTTGACATATCCTCGAAGCAAACAGTTTATGGAGACAAATATCAGCTACAAGGTATGGCATTTTGCACATTCTTATGGGTGCACATGTTTGATCTGGGGATCGACACAAATCTCTGCCTAGGCACTCAAAACCCGCCTCGCACAGTCCAAATCAGGCAGAGAAACTCCAGATTCAACCCTAATCAAATGTTTTTAGGCAGTAATTGTCGATAGAATGCTACAAAGTTTACAATAACACAAAGTTTATTGAAAGCTCTAGAAGATGATACTTTTACATTTATGTTTGAATGAGAGAAAATTACAAGTAAGCAAAGAAGTTGACCATTTCCATGAATTTCACTACAGAAAACTGTCGGCCGCATCAGAGAGGACACACAGCTTTCCTTCATCATGCTGTACAATTTACACTGTGTTATAAATTGTTCGGGGCCCTGCATAATCATTTGAATAAATGGTTGCCATCCATTTTGGTACAAATTCAGCCGTGGTCAGATAGGAGAAAGCATGAAAATTTGTTGAGTTTTCTGAAAGAAAGGCGAAAATGTAATTCTTTTCAATGAATTATCATCTAAAGCAGTTCATTAGAAAGGGCATTCAAACTTTTGAAATTCGAAACTTTGAAATGTGACACATGTGCTGGGAAGTTTGGATGGACATAAAATAAACAAAAATAAACTTTTGCATGTTTGCTCCCAGTTTTGTCGCTGGAGGTAAGATATAAAAAAAAGGCTTCACACTGATTTATAGGGAGTTTGTGAAACAATGAAATCTCAAAGTAACCACCAGTTTTATATGATAGTGTATCAAGTGGAGGTCACCTTTCTGGGGGGGGGGGGGGGGGGGGGTACCCACACCGTCA
>JBCAUA010220827.1:3717-20810 GCA_038406235.1 Peronia verruculata | reverse complement strand
CCCCCCCCCCCCCCCCCCCGACACAAGGTAGCAGTGCCATCACATGGTTCTTTAATCAGAGGAGGTAATTCGGTAATTAAACTTGCTTCCGTGTTTTAATTTAGCCTCTTTGGATATGACAAACCAGGAACAGAGGGAAATGATTTCCATTTCTTGCAAATTTCATTTTAACATATATACAGCTGAAATTTTTTTATTTTTTTTTGTCGGACAGAAAACAAAAGAGTCTTTCACAGTTCAATTTATTTCCCAAACAAAACTGAAAATTAGACTCTCAACATCAAGAGACATGGAGCTTTTAAAAATGTTGCCAATTCATTTTTCATGCATTGTGGTTTATATACAGGTCATTTATTTTGGTAGTATGTTACCATGAATGTATAGTGCTGATGTACATCTCAATGAGGATAAGGTAACAAAAGGTCAAAATGTAGCAGAACCTGCACACTCAAGAAGTCCAATATCAATATGTGCATGAACTTTCACATGTAGCTCTACAGGCTACAAGTTGAACTGTGAAAGATACAGTGACCTCCTACTAAATGTCCCACTTTGCTTATCTAGGCACACATTGTAATAACCCTGACCGGCTACGATATTATCCTTATCTCATTTTTATCAGCTTTCACTTCACACTTTCACGATCACTGTAACCAGCAAGAACATACTTAGATGGCGGACATGATAAAGTGCTAGTATCCTGTTTGGGAAAAATTTAACCTACATTCATATCTGATGATGAAAGGTCAATGGAGAACCCATAAAGAGCAAATCCAGAGTACCAGAAAAAGTCACGCACCAGGATTTTGATGAAACAATCGGTTGTGGGCATGTGGCGTTAAATGGACATGCGTAATGTCATCCTTAAACTAATAGAAACACTTCAATTAAATTACATTCCACACATGAATGATGCCATGTGAGGCTCAATCATCTTCACACCATACATAGCTGGCTTGTTTGTTTTTCTGTGTTGATGTTTAACAGCATATCAACATGATCATGGCTATAATATGCCACACATGGTAAGATACGTTTACGCTTCAAGAAGAAGAGAGGAAAGAGAGAGAGGCAGGAGCAAGGAGAGAGAAAAAAGATGTCACCCCATGAAACGTCCATGGCTAACATCCAAGTGACGGCAGCGTTCACTACCTGCAAGGGGGAGCAGAGAACCTACTTATATACCCCTGGTCCCCGAAGGGTAACATAGCTGGCAAATGATACTTGGCTGATGGACATACTACTCTGTAAAACCATTTTATTGTATGTCAGAAACCCATTTTACTGTATGTCAGTTTCATGAGAGATTTCTCACAAATATCATCAGGTCCATATATCAATCACAGAAGTTATATTAACAGGACTAAAAACCAAGAAGCCACAGAAATTGTATGACTGACCTCCAGGAATGAACAAAAAAATAATTGAATGCTTTTGTTTTACTCATGGCAACAAATGATCATGAACATACAGAGATAACTGTATCTAATGCAAAAGAACTTGCAATTTACTTGTACACAAACAGGACAAAGGTATAAAAAAAAAAAAAATGAAACATACTTCACATTTGTACTGGCCTTTACTACCCATGAGTACATTGGCTTTCAAAAAAATTAAATAGCTCTTGTAAATAAACTCTCATCTCCACTTTCAGCATTAGTTTAATTAAACTATCTCTGCAGAGGTCTCAACAGGAATCATTATTTTACAGCAGATGGGTCATGATGTTCGTAATGCAGCTGACTTTGCAAATAATACATCACTAGTCTTTCTCATTTTGTGACTGACTGCCCTGTGATGCATCTAGAGATGTGTAATTTTCCTTTACAGTACCAAACATAGTCACTGACTCCTCAAAAAAAAAAAAAAAAACCACACCCACAAAAACACTTATTTCATATGGTCGAGATATAGTTCTCCACACAGCAGTGAGGGGTTTTGTAGCAGATTGTCATGTGGCTGCATGGGACAGAGAAAAGAGAGAAAAAAAAAATCTGCAGTTATGCCAACTAAGTGGTACAGCTGCACATACAGGTTTGGCAATGGCCGGCTTTTAAGTTTCTATATACATGTATTAGGTTCAAGATTGCTTCCTGTTGAAACAGGATATGTGAGATTGACTGCAACATTATTTGAATAAATCTCTCTTCAGTTCAAGACAATTTTGACTGAGATAATGAAGGTGATGATTAAAGACAAAATTTATACAGATGACATTCATCATATTAGCTCTTTGATGCTGAATGATTATGTTGACAATGATGACTATTTATAAGTATAATTACTACTTTGTCACATATAATTAGACATTCTATCTGACCACATCCCCCATTGCAGGGGGGACGCAGTGGCTCAATGGATATGGCGTCTCCTCATGGAGCGGCTGGGATCGACTCTGCATCAGGGGATGACAGGACACGAAGATCAAAAACCTGCATTTTTTTCTGTAACTCAACAATCCCTGGCTTCCTGTGGAAGCCCGACATCTAGCTTTCTCGGATAAGGGCGAATATATTTCGGAGGTCCCGTGTGTACGTTACACACGTTAAAGAACCGTTGCAGTTCAAAATCGATGGAAAAGGAGGCCTGAGTGCCGCTGTCGGGGCAAAATTTCCAAATTCCTACCCACAAAAATTCTCAGCAAAATCCTATCTCTTAGGACTGAAAGGCTTGAGAAAAACAAACACATCCCCCAGCCAACAACAAACCTCATCCATAGAGAGTAAAACCTGTAATTATTAAATTTCATTCTATGGATCTTTGTGTTAGTTGTGCAAAATTTGTTTCTCATATATCCCATACAATATAACAAAGCCCATTACATATACATCACTTAATCACACAATTTAACCGTAACACAAAACAATGCAGTTTTCACATGGAGCAGTTTTATGCTGCAAGTCTTCATATTCCACTCAAATGGAAACTGCTTGTGGCAACTGAAAATAATTTAATATTCATAATAAAGAATCAGTGTGTCATTTTGTAGAAATTATCACTCTAATTAATACTAAAACAATTTTTAATTAAGTTTCACTTTAAAATGATGTGATAAAAATGTATATGCTCAATTTCAAATTCACGAAAAATAACATAATTACTAGCACTATGTAAACAAAATAACTTATCACAGTCACAATTTACATGTCAAAATGGGCTGAATAATTCTAAGTTTTACAATACAGTGATAAGTGGACCATGATTCACAGATTACAATGAACAACCCAAACAGTTATAAATTTAACTCTGATTAAACTGGTATCAGTTAAAAACCAACTGGTCCTTCTGCTTATTAGACAAATAAATTGTGGACCAATTTCTGCCAACTGTAATTATGATTCAGTTTTGTCAATAGTTCTTGTGATTTCTTTGACTGGCACAAGGAGTAAATCTGAGACAATCCAGAGAAGTCACAGCCTGTTACTTCATTTGCACCTTCATCTCAAAGTTGATACATTTATATGAGGTAATGGTTACATGGAGATAAGAATAGCTTTGAGCAATGAAAAGTTTAATTACAGACATGGTTGTAACTTTATTTTCTGGCTGATTATGAGCACATTTGTCTGGTGAAAAATGCTCTGTCTCTGTGCACTGTGTCATCATTACAGAGTTGATTGTGGTACAAAATTTCTTTAAATTTTTCTTTTTTTTTTTTTCCTATTTCAGTCAAGAATATTTTTGAGAGAAAAAATGTTCAAGAAATACAGGAACAGAAAAAAAAATTGGGAAATAATCGAAACACAGAATGTAAAATGAACAACTGGGTGAAACTTATGTTGGTGCGAAAGTTTGAAATGTCAATAGATTTGTTCCGACCAAGCGAACGGCTGGAAATCCGTATCTTATTGTTATCGACGTGGATAAACATATAACAACGCACGAGTTCGGTGACAATTGTTTTTGAATCTCGTGGTGCCACCGTAGCAAACATCAGTGAGTATTCTATTTTTAGCTGATGATACAAACACTCTGGCTGGGATTTCCAGGTTTTTGCTAAGTCAAATATGAACTATTAAATCTCTCACATCATTTTTGCTACCGCACTTAAAGCTGCACATTCATCTACATTCCAAAACATGAAAGCCAATGTCTCGTTTGCTCAACTTTGTGAAATTGTTCATCAAAATTATGCCAAAGCAGAAACTTTGTAAATAATCAATTGAGATGCAACACGATGAAATCAGGTGCTCGTCAAACTGAGCCAACAAGATAAAACATATTTTTCAACAAAGAATGAATTTCTAACAATTTTTTTTTCTTCACCAAACCCTTCTATATCAATCTAAAAATGCATTTCAGAGTTCATTTGCTGAAATAGATCAAGTAAGTGGCCCAAAAATTGTTATTTAGTATCATGGCCTAACAAGGATAAATAATGATTTACAAAAGTGATCAGCCATTTTCTCAACAGATTTGGCTGCAGCAACAGATCATTCTCTTTAAGTGCTAAAATCTCAACTTTTACCTAAGGTAAAACAATCAATTTTTCAAACACTGAAAGGGAAATAAATAATCTTTACAGTGATACCAATAACTCCATATGCCCAATATTTGACGAGAGCCTGATTTTATTGTGTTGCATCTCAGTTTGTTATGTCTATAACATTGTCATAAGAAAACTTAATTATGCTAGCAGTTGATGTTTATCACTGTTTAGTGACTTTTCAAAAAATACATATAATCTGAAAATAATCCAACTTTAGACAAAAACATGACAATCTGATCACCTGAAATTCCATCAGGGCAAGGATTTAATCGTATAATATTCCATTATAGGATTCATTCTTTTTTTCTTTTTTTTTTTTCATCACCGTGACTGTTGTCAACATTTAACCTGCATATCTGAATCACGAAAATTTGTCTACAAAAATGGAATTTACTAAGCCTATCTCAGTACTGTTAATTTGAAAATGAAACAAATTTCTTACCTGCAGCAAAAGCATGGCAGGTGTCCAGACAGACTCCAATTCTAGACTTATCGTTGACTTTATCAATGATGGCCCTCAGCTCGTCAAACTTGCCCCCGACAGTTTGACCTTGACAGGACATATTCTCTATCACTGTAAAATAAAACCACGTATACAATGGGCTTTCACTGTCGAGAAAACCACCCTCAGATGGTTGACTGATGTAACAGAACGAAATACTCCTCACATCAAAACACAAAGACAGAAAAAAAAAAAAAAATACACACGTAATTTCACATTGGTACGCCATATCATCAGCTGATGATTATTAACAAAAGACAACACTAACTAACACTCTTGTCTATGAAGCATTTGAAGATTGCAAATAGAATACCCTGATGGACCACAAATTTGAAATTGTTAAACCTTTGATAGAATGAACAAAATCTGAAAGTGGCCAACCGTAGAATCAGAAAGATTATTTGGCATGTTCAAAGTAGTTGGAAACAGTGGAAAAAAACCTGGGACCGCATTCATGGAGTTACTGTAACTCCCTAAGACTAGGTGCTACACCAAGATATATCTTATTACGAGGTATACACCTAGTGCTTGTAGATTTACACTTGGTTGGAAAGTGCCCTAAGCTTAGCGTAACTTTAAGGTTAGCTTGACGCTCCCATAACTGACTTATGCCTTTCCCTAAGTGAAAGAAAATGTCAACTGCTGCTGGTTGGCCATTTGTCTGTCTGTCTCCTTATTGGTCTCTTTCTTTCCTTCTCTTTTCCTCTCCCTCCCTTCTCATTCTCTATGTTTGGCTAACGTGAAAATAAATGTGAAATGTAAATGAAATTGTAATTCCCATGATTGTAATTTAACCGATCAGTAATGCATCATGTTTCACTGTATTAAATTCATGGTGAAAACTATTTCTTAACATTTCCACTTCTGGGACATTAAATCTAACTTTTTTTCCTATTCTTTTGTTTTACTTTATTGTTAATTTATTTATTATTTATTCATTTATGTCATTACTCTATTGACATCACAACGAATAAAAACCAACCACTAGAAATATAACAACAGATACACTTATAGTGCTAGTTTTCTTTCTATCTACCACTGTGTGAGTATTAGGTGACCTAGTTGCACCATCACAGGAGGCCCCACAGAAACAGCTCATTGGGAGGCATGTTCACG
This sequence comes from Peronia verruculata, assembly GCA_038406235.1. Classification (NCBI taxonomy): domain Eukaryota; kingdom Metazoa; phylum Mollusca; class Gastropoda; order Systellommatophora; family Onchidiidae; genus Peronia; species Peronia verruculata. Next base: position 14,703 of record JBCAUA010220827.1, on the reverse strand, counting down.
CAAACCAAGTTGCTCATAATTAGCTTTTGTGAGGCTTTGTGTAACGTTCAACTTAAAGGTGGGTAGGTGTAAGCTGGCTTCATAGGTACTGAACTTACTCTAGTCACTCGTATGAGTACCTTAGCTTACACCAATGCGTGACTCCCTTGAATATATGAGAACTTCATGAACACAGCCCTGACTTTTTGGAACAGTTTCCATGGCAATGCCACCATCCTGGATTTTGGCTACTTTGAAATAGCTATCTTTCAAATCCATCTCCGCTGCCAAATTTAAATGGAACATAAAGAAACTCATTTAGCACATTATCTAAAAAGTAAGATATTTTCATGTCTTCAAGTAGAAAGGAAGATTTTCCACAATTTTCCAAAATGTATGTTGTGAAAAATAACATGTTATGCTTTTTTTATATCAAAAACCTATTTTTCTCCAAAGATTACAGAAAGTGCTGTGCATATGCATTTTTGTAGTCTTGTTGTTACAATATTGTATGTCAAATGTGGTTTGAATTGGTTAAGAAATAAATAAGATCGCAAAATAGTGACCCCAGAACTTCAAAACGGCTTTTTTTTTTTTTTCAGATACTAGCCCCCCGTCTGTAACTTCTGTGTCCCTTTTTTTTTTTTTCCCCCTTTCCTGCCTTTCTTTTCATATCTTTTCTCGCATTTTGCTCCCTATCCCTTATTATATTAGGACTCCCATAAAATCCTTTCTCAGTTCTTCAGGGCCTTTGTGTGGCCTCCACATCTTTCTCTGTCAAAATCAAAGTGCCTTTTAAATTTGCTATGGCATATACTATGGCATATAGTCCCCAACTGTGTGTGGAAGTAGTAGAAATAAAGGAGAATTTCATTTCCTAAGAGGTAAAACTTCAGTCAAGAGTACGTGGGAGTTTTTTCCCTGATAGTCTATATGATCATGAATCTATTTCGTCTAAGAGTGGGCACCCGATAACATTGGGGCTCAAGATGTTAGTAGGGGAGATCAAAATCAAAAGTTCCACGCATTTTTTTTGTATCCAGTGGAATACTGATAATTTCCAACTGCATATAGCAACCACAGGGAGTCAAATCTTGGTTGACAGTAGGTCAGTCATCCATTGCAAGATCATGGGTCAAACACACCAGAATGAACATATCCATTTTTTAATACCATTTTTATATTCAGAAATGGCAAACTTTCTTAAGAGCAAACAAAAATCCAAAATCAAATTTTTTCTACCAAAAACTAAATTTCAGCACCTCCCTCCCCTTCCTTTAGATCTCAGTCCTTTTGGAACGGACAATATTATTATTATTGTTACATTCCAGGTATTGTAATGTTAGGCAGGAGATGACCCTATCCTATATTCACATTCCTCATTTTCAAAATTTATATTCCATCAGCATGCTAACCTCAGCTGTGCTTTTAGGGGCAAAAAATGTAATGCATTTGTCCAAGTACAAGACAGGGAGATCAAGATATGAGAGTTGCTTGCTCACAATTCATCAACAGTAACTGTCTAGCTTGTCCATTTCAAGATGACTAGTCTCCTCATAGTGCTACCATTCTGATTTTTAGTCAAATGAATGACATGACAGGTGAAGACATACAGCAAATGGCAGTAAAGGAGCTGACAGTGTAAGTTGCAATTTGGAGATGCCAGTATATTCAAGGATATAATTGTTTTACTAACCAATTCCCAATGAAGTTTTCACTGTTAGTTTGAGAAAGGGAGGGAATGGGTACATCTCTGAAGTTCTATGCTAGATGATCACGAAGAAATCAAATCAAGTTACCTGTTTTCACAAACTTTGTTTTGCTGTGGGCCAAGTTTATGCTTTCAGCAATGGTCTGAATACATTCATCAACAGAGCCTTCTCCACATGCAGAACCTGGAGAAGCAGTAAAAAAAAAAAAAAAAAACTCTCTGTCATGTGAAACTTCTTACAAAAAAATACATAAGCATATTTCAGACACTAAACTCTTCTGTCGCTATCCTCATTTCACATTTGCCCTGTCACTTTTCTGGGTTTCTTGAAAATCAAATAGAGAAAAATTCCATGCTCTAGCAATTATTCTTTCTGTCAGCAATATCAGTTTCACTTTAAGGACTTGGGATGAAATAATGAAAGCTGTCTTGAACACAGTTAAAGATAAAATTCATGAATCATAGTTATATAATGAAGAAAAAGAAAACTGAACAGCCCAAAAAATCACTTGGGTAGTTGTGCCACGAATTGAACACCTTGTGCCCAGGACTCTTATGCTGTTGTGAGAAAGCTTTCTAAAACAAATAATAATAAAAATAATAGATAGCATTTACATAGCACCCATCCCCATAAAGTACATGCTCTAAGCGCTTTCTAATCTATTATTACCCCGACAGACTCAAAGAAGATACTCATAAATGTTCTCAGCTTCCTGTTAGGTGCTCAATCAATCTAACAATCTCAATCACTGTCAACAGTCATGTAGCCATTTAAATCTGGGTCGAGTCAGGAAATGTTTAAATTGTCTTTCCCAAAGATGAAAGACAAAATGTCAGGACCAGTTAGTATTTGAACCCAGAACTTTAGATCCGGAGTCAGACAGCCCAACACACTAGGCCACTGACACCTCTAGAGAAAACAAACGCAGTGATCAAAGCACTGGGATTTGTTAAATTTACTAATTTCATACCTAAACTTCTAGTTGCAAAATTCACATTGCAGATTAGAACAGCATTTTATCCTATAATCCAAAAATACTCCACTATATATTTCCAGTGATATATGTATCACACAAAAGATGTGAACAGTTGATCATAAATAAACAATTGTTCCTCCTCAATCTTCGGAGAAAAACTACGTAATTAACAGTTTTCCATTCTTAATAATGCATAGCAAGCACTTGAGATATATAAGAGAGATAACAAAATTAAGTAAGACAATTTGTTTCCAGACAATAGCCGCTTCCAAATAAAGGCATGGATTTTGTTTTTCCTTTGCACTGGAAAAAAAAAAAAAAATGTTAAATGTATAATAAATATATTACTGTTACCTACCGGGATGAAAATTATACAAAGTCAGTCCAAGCTGTTCACAGATCTGCAGCTCATGTACTAGGGTGTCACGAGATTTCTGTAGTGTGTCTACATTTGATGACCCACAGTTGAGTAGATATGAACCATGTGGAAGGATCAAATGTGGAGAGAAGCCATATTCCTGGTGAATGATATCCACAAAACTTACAATTCCACCACAGATTTTTAAATATGTATGCAGATCTAATTACAATGAAAGCGAAACTGATTTTTTGTTTCTCTTGATTTGAACAAAGTTTATACCAGTTGATACAAATGTCTATAATATAATCACTCACTTCCATTATATGCATTATATAAGAAGAGGTAATAAAATTTATTTATGAAAGAAATGCATGGATACTAAATTTCAACCAAGTGTTATTGAAAGACTTCATTGCTTGTTCTTTATGTTGGATTAAATTTTACAATGATAATGTATGCATTTTCTCTCATGAAACTGCTGGGCCACTGTCAATGTATCACCATACTTCTTGGACTCCAATGCCTTAGATATCAGCCATAAAACTTGGAGTGGTTTCTATGTACATGCAATTATGAACCGACTGATCAGTTCCAATGTTCTTCTTTCTTTTTTAATCTGCAAACCACAGATGGGAGTAGAAGAGACAGACAGAGAGAGGAGGTTTATCAAATTAAATAATAAAGACTGAAACTTTACTTTGCAAGCTGCCTTGAATTTTTCCGCCTCTTGCAGATTAAGAGGGTTGAGCTTCCATGTTCTACCATTCCTCACAAAAAGGCCAAATGCACGTGCTCCGATGGATAGTGCCTCTGTCACAGCATTGCTCACTCCACCTACAGTGATCAAATGTTAGACTGCATATTGTTAAGATCTGTGGTCTATGACATAAAATACAGTGTATAGAGATGGATTGGATGTCACAATTCTAGGGGAATGATTTACTATTTTTTTCCAATTTATCAGAAACTTGGATATCAACAAGGGACAAGTCAAACAATGTTAATAAATACAAATAACAATTTTATAAGTAATATATTCAATACGTATTAAATTATATGCAAACCTTGATGTGTATGAAGGTCAAATTCAAGTACCGATAAGTGTAGAATTTGAAAAGAACATGAAATTGATTCCAAAATGTCTAACCATCATTACAAGAATATCACAGGAAATGAAAAAAGTAAATCAAACTGAGTTTTTGTCTATACTGCAGCTGTCACATACCTGCAATAGAACAATGAGCTCCAACATATTTTTGACTTCCATCCTTTGACTGCTTGATTGTTCCCTGAGCTTGCTGATTAACATCTAATACTGAAGATGCTGCATTTTTCAGTATTTTCATGGATTTTGTAGACTTTGTTTGCTTTATTTTGGTTAGTGGAGCATTATCCCTTTTAATTATAGTACTCTTGTTTGTCTTCAGTTGAGTTGTTGCTGATTTTGTCTTTTCAGTGATTTTTAATGCCAAATTACCAACTTGCTCTTCATAGTCTTCTAAGGTTGTTCCACTATTTAATTTCTTGTCTGAATTATTGGCTTGCATTGTTGTTCCCTCTTTTCTACTCCGCTTAACATTCTTTGAGTTTTTTTTCAAAGCCTTTTCATCAGTCACTATCTCCTTTGCTCTCTTCCGTGATATCTCAGGGGTTGCAGTTTGCGGTTGCTGACTATTTGTCTCTATGGTGGATTCTATGTTCTTTTTTGATCTGCTACTTCTTTTTGCCATATTCATTGTGAACTTAACTGAGACTGGTGATTTTCTCTTCACAGCTGCGTTGGTTGAAGTGGATCTCAAATATCTGTCAACTGTAGGGGAGAACTTCTGCCTATCAACAGTTGTTCCCTTTCTTGTTTTTTCTGAAATACAGAAGTTTGGCTGTTGAGATTTGGCAGCAACTGAATCTGAACTGACTAATGGAGTCAATGACTTCATATTATCATCTTTACATGCAAGAGGCAAGTTTTTCCCTTCCACTGGTGGAGTTTCAATTTGAATGAGACCAAGACCATGGTCTTTACCAATTTTTCCTTTCATTTCTTTCTTTGAAATGCTGTTTGTTTTATTACAAGAGTTTGGTTGACAGATTAACTTTTTTTTTCGGAAAGATTTATGAATATTACCTTCAACAATTTTAGCTGACAAACTGGCATCATTACCCTCATTCATGAAATGAGAGTTGAGATTTACATTTACTGCTTGAGAACTGAAACTACTTTTGTGTGACTGGAAAACTGAAGTTTGATGGCTTGCACTTCTCCTAGATGGGCTTTGTCTTTTTGAGGAAATAAAATTTCTATTCTGTGCTTTTACTACTGACATTTGGTGCAGTTCTGTCTCACAGGCTTTCGACTTTCCAAAATTGTTTTGATGTTTAAGCGAATGTATGTCTTGATCTCCATAACAAGTCGTGTTTACTGGATGACCATGCTCTTGGCGCTTTCTCCGAATGTTGTGCAGCCTTTCCTGTTTTTTGCTGGCAGTCTGTTGAGAAGTTGCTCTACTTCTAATATGTATTGGCCCGTTCTTCCAGTTTGGTACATTAACAGTACTGCATACTTTCCCTGCTAGTACAGAATGTGAATGTGAGAGTTGAGGACAGTCAATATATTGCACTGCTTTTTTTCTTTTACCGATTTTAGATGAGCTTCTGTCACAGAAACTGAGAGGTACTTGTTCCACTATGTGAGCTACTCTGCTTCCACTTACATCTATTTGCTTGTGAATTTGCGGTGCAGCAGTTCTCAGATTCTTTGGAGAAACTGACATAACTCTTGCTCTTTCAGATTCTATGACTCCTTTTCGTACACGCTGATTATTCTGTCTTTGAGGTCCAGAAGATATAGTGGATGTTTTAGAGATCATATCCCATACAGTTTTCTCAGGCTGCTTCTCAGTCCTATTTGCTCTATAGGTTGTTTGCTTCCTCTGCTTCTGAGATCTTGTCACTGGGCCTGTTTGAATCTGATGCTGAGGAAAAACCTGAGATACAACTTTCTCCTGTGACTCCTTTGTCTTACATGTACAAGTCTTACAGTGTTCTTGTTTCATCCTTTTCCTATCCCCTAAGGTCACAGACACTTTATTCACAGATGTGTTCTTATCATGAGATATAACTTTATCCTGTGACTCCTTTGTCAGACATGTACTTGTCTTATAGTAATCTTCTTCTTGAGAACTTTGTGGTTTCCTAGAAACCCTGGTCTTTGAAAAGGTTGTCAAAGGAGCAACTATTGACAATGATTCCCCTGTTTTATCAGCTTCATGTTCACTCTGTATCTTCTGTGATTTTACCTTAACCTCAGTCTTATCTTTGCAACAGATCAAATAAGCATCATTTGTAAGTTCTGTTGTAATAACACTTGGTCTCGGAATAGCTTGGTTTTCAATTCCATCAGACTGACATGGTGATCTGCCTCTTAATTTCTTATTTACTCCTCTGACTTTCAGATTAACTTTTTCTTGCCCAGTCTGTTTGACCAGTGCTAATTTCTGTTCTGTGACAGAGGACTTATGGTCTTCCATTTGAGTTTGAGAAGCAAGTTTCAAGTTCCTCTGCTTTTGCAATCTTGTCTGATATCTAAAAATTCTAGGCTGTTGATCTAGCATTTCAGAAGAACAAACCGACTCACAATTCACAGCAGGGCTTGTCTGAACGTGCATATCTTGGTTATTTAGCTGCTTTACTTCTTTGTTCACAACTCCCACAGCATTCTGCTTCCTCTTCCTCAAGGGCTCTGATATGGTCCTGGTTTTCCTTGCATTTGACTCTGTGTTGTTCGAAGTGATCTGACCTGATTCGCATTTAGAGAAGGAACTATTCACCACCATTCTTTTCTTCTTAGCAGCCTTCCTCGCAATTTCTGATCCTGAAAACTTAGAATTGCCCCTTGTTTGATTTTGCTGTGTTCTAGCCTTTGAAGTGTCATTTTTATGTACTCTGAATGAGTCTCGAAGATTAGCTGCACTAGCTGTATCACTCTGATGTGGTCTGAAAGGATGAGGATGTAAAATGTTTGAAGTACTGTCTTCATATATCCCATCACATGGCAGATCTTTGCCCGGAAAATTGAATCTATCTATGCTATAATCAGACAACTTATTCACTGAAACTGCACCTCTAACACTGTTCACACTTCCAATTTCATCAGTTACCTTCTCAATACAAGCAATAGTGCATTCTTGACCTGGTGACTCTGGAGGCAATACAAACTGAACAGGACTAAAAGAACAATCCTCAAATGACGAAATGGAAACCTGCCCACAAGAGTATGTTCGTTTGGGTTTCATCCTTTTCTTTTCCCCTGAAGTCACAGACACTTTACACACAGGGGATATATTACAACTACTGACAGCAGGCTGCGATGTGCATAAACTGCTAATGGTGCTGCTATTATTCATAGATATCTTCTCACCCTGAGAGCTGTTAATGCCAGTCTGTGATAGAGCTGGTGACAAATCATGCTGCATGGATGGTTGAATCTGTGTGAGTGGTGTACTTGATCTGTAAGACGTAATCATTTCTGTAGTTGTATCAGCTAATCCCGCATCCTTCAAATGCTCATCATGTTGCAACTCTGATGAGAGCAAGTCATCTATCTTGGGAATGAGTGCATCACAAAGATGCATGTTAAGAAACGAACAATTCTTCATCCACTTCAGAAGATTAACCTTTCTGAGAGTGATCAGACCTGTTGATGTTGGAGTGAAAGTATTTGTAGCACAGAACAACCGTCTAAAATTTACTCTCTCAGTTAACTGATTCCTTTGCTGTTTCATGACATAGTCCATTCTGCCTAATGAATTTTCTGGCGTCTTGACTGTACTGCTGCTTGTACTGATGCCTAAGCCAGTATCTTCCGTGTGAATGGTCTCATGATATATCTTCGTATCAGGATCACAATTCTTTCCTGTGCATTCTGACAGTGAGTCTAAACCTGACCTATTCAAAGTCTTGTCTGATGAATCCCCTGCTTTCATGATGTAACTGCAATGATATTTACCAACAGTAACTTTCAGCAATCTGAACCAAACAATCATCTGATGTTAGTATTTCATTCTGCAAACATTTTTTTTTTTTTTCAATCTTGATCTTGAAGTTCTCACTTTGATGAGATATTTCAGTGGAATTTTTTTTGGTATTTCTGACGGGTAACTATGATTCCCAATTGTTTCAGTTTTTCCAGTAGCTATTTGTTGATCTATTTTCGCATTCTCTTTTTTTTTTTTACTTTTGTGTAAATTTGTTTTTGATGTTCACAACTGTCAGCAGGCCTATCACTGAAAGCTGATGATCTATCATCAGCATCCTGTATTGTCCTTGATTATCAACATCATTTGCTGGATCAGATGCAAATACTGCAATCTGTTTATTTTTCTACCTGTTGCCACTCATTTTAATCTTGCACAGTCATTAGATCTAGATCATTCTTTGATCCAATATTTGAGATGTGTGTAACTACAATGTTAACTTGACATCTTTTCAGCGAGTGCAAGTGCCACCTGTAATAAAATCACTACTACTGTACTAGATCTAGACCTGAGGATTAGCAAATTGGAAACAAGGCCTGGGGAAGTCTTTGTCGATTAATGCAGAAGCACAACACCAGTAATCTGGACAAGATAGATCTATTCTAGATTTTAGATCTAGATTCTATCTTACTAAAGTTAGGTCGTTACTATACGGATCTGGGTCCACTTAGTACTTAGTGACCTAGTATTACTTTGCTATCCAGACCCGGGTCATCTAACTATTAGATCTAGATCTAGTTCTAACAAAACAAGCATTTCAAATGTTGCAGGTACTTCCGTTTTTTCGTGGTCCTGAGGAATCGATACCCTTTAAGCTGCCCCCGAGGTAAAAATCCATATTTTTCAAAACTGTCAGAATGTATTCCGTATATAAAATAATAATAATAATTTCATGGTTATATCAATACTGTTACCTACCGACAAGTGGAAAATATCGAGTACGGTCTTCAAATTATCTATGGACGTGATTACGATTCCAGCAATTACCTTTTTTTTCCTACTTGACTTCGTACCGTTGTGCGAAGCTCTTTCTTGTGGCCGGGAGGGGGTGGGGTGGAGGGCAGCGTCTTCCCTGTTTGATCGAACACAGGCAAAGAAGGTGGCGATTGTTAAGAATTCCGCGTGAAATTCCGACTGGTCGAGGGTCTTGTAGATCTACATGTTAGTGTTAGGGAGGACCGTCACCCGCTCGTCGGACCTACATGTAAGCGTTAGGGTGGACTTGCCCTGGTCGAGGGTCTCAGCAGGTTAAGCCAGCGGGGTTGTTCTATTATTTGATATATATATACTGCCCAAGGAGGTTTCAGAGCAAGTACAACTGGGGTATCATAATGAGTGATAAATTTTTCATTTAAATATTTAAAGACAATCTGGCATTCTGGCATTACTTTACTGCTAAATTTCTGGCATTACGATACTGCTACATTTATGCCACGTTATATACGTGTGTACAGCAGAAATTAATCGACATCACTTTGTCCGTGCATATAGACATAGACTCTAGATCTATATCCATGCTGTAATAAATAAAATTGGAATGCACTATCGATTCCTCGGGACCACAAAAAAACGGAAGTGCCATGCTGCATATGATCCTATGATGAAAATGTGGCACCCAAATCCACGAGAGATATGTCCAGTTGACTGTGACTGGATGCTTACCTGGGAGCGTTTCTAGCAATAGCTCCGGGTCCGTATATTCATTATCAAACAAAATCTATCCCGACCCGGGTCCCTATAGTATAGCCACTTCGATTCAGTTATTTTTAATCTTGATGATCTTATTCAGCCGGTATGGCTAACCTTTCACATTCGCATGCATTTCTAAATTGCTTGCTAAATATTCTTACACTCATACAAGTTCAACTGCTGGGTAAAAAATACACCCCGAAGACACAAACAGACACCTCGGTGACACTGACCAGTCTCACTTGTGTCAACACAGTCAACAGCTACACAGCTGTATTGTGGGGGGGATAACTCCATTCGCGCCAATACTTTTTTTCCATTTTTTAGAGTTGTATTCCCTGCTAGGTCTGCGGTATCTAAGTGTAACTATCGCAGCAAAGCCCCATTTTTATTTTTCTTAACATTTAATTTGATAAATACCAAGGAGGCTTCACAAAATTAACCGGTTACCAGACATTTTGGTAACCTTTTCATGGTCTGAGAATTCGAACATCATTAGAGCTAGCATATTACGCATGGTAGAGCTGAAAAGTCCCATTAGAGTGCATTTATTTGTGCTAATGAGCTCTATCTACATTGGGCTTAGTCATAGTCGAACCACAGATAGATCTAGATCTATAACCCAAGGCGTTTTTTTCAAAATAGTCAGCTCTAGACCTACTTAACGCCGAGCATTGCTTTGATCAAGCCTGTTTACAGTGTTGCAGTTATTAAGATCGAATTTCAAAATAAGTGCAAAGGTTTGTGGGATGAAGTGTTACACACGTAGATCTAGTTTATACATGTATATAGATCCAGAGTCGGCGCTTTTTCGTTTGTTACCCCAGGCCTGTCTATCTAGAATCTAGTGACTAGTATTCTATGCTTTTCTCTATAGGCCTAACCATTTATTTTTCCTTCGATTGTACCAAGTTGCATCTTGATCAACCACCATGAAAAAGCCTGACCATAATTATTATTATAGATTTAACCTGCAGCAGTGGTTACTGCAATGTTGAGATCAATTTGCAAAATTTGTTGAGAAAAGCAAGTGCAATCTGTGTATGTAGGTCTTTAGACCTGTGAGTCTTAGCCCACGCTAATTCTCTGTTAATAGAGATTATGATCATAAAACACAGAAATATTCCTGAGGTAAGGGATAAATAAGTACTAAAAATGTAACAGAAAAATGCAGGTGGAAATGTTAAATAATAAGACAGAAGGGGGGGGGGGGGGGGGAAATGGGATTTCACCTGC
>JBCAUA010220718.1:0-20824 GCA_038406235.1 Peronia verruculata | reverse complement strand
GAGGCGAGAAAAACTGCTGATCATGCAAATTATCAATGTAAGAGTTCTAAAATGACTTTTCTCGTCCTGTAAATGGCACAATTTTGCTTTCTTTCTACTACTAACCGCTCAGTTGTCGACTGTATGTCATAGTAAAGGTCAAAACACTCTTGGTTTGCGCATAAAATGAATTAGGGGAGCCAAAAAATAGCAACAAGAGACCAGAGTCACGAAAAGATTGCTAGTAGGGGAGACCGGGGTAAAAAGTCTCAGGGGTGAAAAGTCTCACGTAATTTGTTTCGTTGTGTGTGCAGATGGTCCAACTTTTTAATCACCATATTTTACAGGAAGGTCCTACTTTTTATTCTACATAGACAGGAAGTCAACACAGCAATAATTTCATGAGATACAAGTAAGAGGTACCTCAACTTAACAAAAAAGTGATTTTGAAACAGTCTGACAAACAGTAAGTAAACCCTTATTTTTTACAGTAGATTATTATCAAACCATCTATTGCATAGCAATGCCTTTCAATTGTCTTATAGGGAAGCAAAAATATGCAAAATAAATAAGAGTTTCATCATGAGTGCTTGGTTCCATCCCCACCCCCTGCCTGGGTCAAAAGTCTCACCATCTGGGGTGAAAAGTCTCATGTGACTTTTCACCCCAGCTGGTGTGACTTTTCACCCCGCCTTATATATTACACTATAATTGATTGTAATGTGAACAAATTATGCTTCAAAACCTTATTTTTAATTATTTGTATTTCTTGTATAATCTCATTTGTTTTATGTAGGTGTAGATCTAGATTTTATTCTGTGATCTAATATATTTTTTTCTCCTTTTCCTTTTGTTTTCACAGTGCGCTGTTATCAAAAGAAAACTGAGCGCGGCACTTTCTCAAGAGAAGTCATGCACGCTGCAGTTAGAGATGTCCAATCAGGGACCTCCATTAGGCAGGCTGCAAAAAATTTCGGCTCGAACTATAAGACATTGGGGCGATACGTTAAGCTGCAAGAGAAAGAGGGGACATTGGAAAGTGCGAGTTTCGGCTACAATACTGAGAAGAAGATGGTCTTCAGTCCCGCCCTGGAAGAGCAACTGGTTGAATATGTGCTGGAAGCTTCCAGCATATATTATGGCCTCACACTGAAAGATCTACGATCACTGGCCTATGAACTCGCAACGAAAAACAGATTGAAAATTCCTCAGTCATGGGAAGACAACAAGATGGCGGGTGAGGACTGGCTGACATCCTTCAGGAGTCGCCACTCAGACAAATTATCCCTTAGACAGCCGGAAGCGACATCACTGAATCGCATGATGGGGTTTAACAAAACAAACGTCGGAGAGTTTTTCACGAACTTAGGAAAGGTCATGAAGAAAGGATTCACTCCAGATCGAATCTGGAACGCTGACGAAACTGGCTGCAGCACAGTTCAAACTCCGCAGCGGAAATTAGCCAAGAAAGGAGAGAAAAGAGTCGGCTCCATGGTGTCGCAAGAGAAGGGAGTAACCGTCACTCTCTGTGGAACAATCAGCGCTACCGGGAACAGTATCCCCCCTTTCTTGGTCTTCCCTCGAGTCAATGTCCAGGAACACTGGAAGCAAACGGCACCACCAGGTTCAGTGTGTGAAGGCCATCCTAAGGCATCTGGCTGGATGACCAGTGATAACTTTTTAGGTTACATTGAGCACTTCGTGAAACATGTGCGTCCATCCCAGGATTCGCCTGTGTTACTCATCCTGGATAATCATGCCTCACATTGCGCTGTGGAAGTGATTAACTTTGCGAAACAAAATTATGTTACACTGCTTTCTTTCCCACCACACTGCTCCCATGAAATGCAGCCACTTGATAAAACGGTGTATGGACCATTTCAAAAATTTTATGACCAGGCACTGGATTTATGGGTAAAGACCCCAGGCAACGTGGGCAAACAAATGACTATTCACTCAGTGCCACAGCTGATTAGCTATGCCTACCCAAAGGCCTTCACAATGGAAAACATCACATCAGGCTTTCGTTCAACGGGAATTTATCCCATGGACCCCAACGTCTTCTCAGAGGACAAATTTCTTCCGACATATTCAACAGATCGGCCAACTCCATCGACTGCAGAGGCATCGGAAATCACTGAGCAGCAGGCTGTGCACACACCAGCCAAGGACAACACACCCTCAACAGGCTTGGTGTCTCCGAAAGATGTCCGGCCATTGCCGAAAGCTCCTGCAAAAAAAGAAGGGGCAAGGAAACGCAAAGCTGTCAAATCCACTATTTTGACCCTGACACCAGAAAAACGCCCCACCAACCATTCCTTATCACTGTCAATTACAGAACCCGGCCCATCATCATTAAAACCAACAGTTTTAACATATGACTCGGAAAGTGATGATGATGCTAACACACAGCTTGAGAAAATTTTAACACAAAATGACTTTGATGAAGAGGGCCTGTTGCCAGATGAAAATGAAGATGACATTGATGAACTGTCGAAGCTTGCTTCTTCGCTGTCGGATGAAGAGATTAAAAACCTGATGGAGGGAGATTTTATTTTTTTTGAATGTGATGGGAAAAAAGCAAGAGCTTACTACACTGGTAAGATCACAAAGACTGTTGATGATGAAGGAGACTTGGAGGTAGAATTTCTGAAGAGAAGTCAGAAAGTGAGAGACAAATTTATAAGCTACCCGAATAATGATGAAATATGGTCTGTTGCCAAGCATCAGATCATTTCAAAGCTGACAAAATGTGACATTGGTGCCACCAAAAGAACAAAGGATGGATATTACTTCAAGGAATCTATTGCTAAATATGCAAATTAAATGTGATTACTGGTACCGCTATCTTTTGAGAGTGAGGAAGTGGAAGAGAGAGGGAGGGAGAGAGAGAGAGAGAGGGGAGAGAGAGAGAGGCGACAGGGAGAAAGGGGGAGGTGGAGGAAGGAGTGGGAGAGAAAGAGGGAGAGTGTATGCGTGTGTGTGTGTGTGTGTGTGTTTTTGTGTGTAGGTGTGGGTGGGAGTGTGTTGTGGTGTGTTTCATTTGTAAACATTTTGTATTATTGTTAAGCGTATTATTATTATTACCCTACTAGTATTTTAATCAGTAGGCCTCTCATCACTTCTACACTTTATTATTTCCCAATACCATCACCACCACCATCATCGTCATCACCAACATCGTCATTTTTTTAGACATTAAAAAGCATTGAGACTTTTTACCCCAGTGTTGAGACTTTTTACCCCAGTGTATGAGACTTTTGACCCAGGTCCGGGGCAGAAAGTCACAAATGAAAATGTCACAAACGAGCATCATTTTTAGAAATATAATGTTACTTCAGGTTGCTGACAGCATGGTCAATATTACGCAAGGATCCCATTTGAAATTTCATTCTGAAATTAGACTGAAATCTTTAAAAGTAACTTAGCTGGAGAAATTTAAGTGCAATTTGTGACTTTTTACCCCGGTCTCCCCCACTCGTTGGGACAACAGCCGGTGATCTGATTTACACCAGCTTATGCTGGCTCCATTAGTGACTGACAGCATGTCCTGAAGAGATGTGAACCTGGGGATTCCATCGTGGCTGACAAGGGATTTAGTTTGCAAGACATTTTTACACCAAAAGATGTTCATATTAACGTACCAATATTAAAGAGAGAGAGAATGGATAACAAAACCGTGGAAAGACAAAAATAGCCAGCACTCGAGTTCATATTGAGAGAACGATAGGAATGGCAAAAATTTATAAAATACTAAAGGGCCCTCTGAATGCATCTGAAACTATTAGCTTCGCATATCATTAAAGTTTGTTTTTCAATGTCATGCTTTGTAATTTCATGCGAAATGTTTCACAACATGCATAAAACCAAATGATGTATATATCAACAACCTCTGACGACACGAAAGAGTAATTTGGTCAGTGCTGTAAATATATTTTAGTAGGTTTACACATAATTAGTTTGTAGTCCAGTGCCTGGCACGAGAATGCACAAACAGATCTACTGTGAAAAAGCGCAAGAGGGGCAAACGAGCAGGAACACGAAAACAGAGACCCATAGAGGTGATCATTACCAGTGACCGAGTTTAAAATGTTTCATCATGACATGAGCCAAACCGAAACAACCTAATTCCCATTGAGATACCAAAGTGTGCTTTGGACCACTCTTAAAGTTTGAAAATTCTCCTATTGAACGCTCAGTCTGCAAGGAACAAGACCGATTCGCTTAATGATCTCATTTACCAATCCAATATGGGTATCGCATTTCTTACAGAATCTTGGCCACGTCCATGTGGGGATGAAGTACTTATTCAGGAACTTACTCCTCCTGGATATACAACCGCCTCATTCGCCAGATGTAAAGGCAGAGGAGGAGGTGTATGTATGATAGCAAGAAAAGAATTATCAGTTGCCACAAACCACCTTGAACATATCACGCTTGAAACCTGTGAATTAGTTATGGGCGTTAGTTGATACCAGTACCCAGTATGGATAAGAAAAGGCAACTTGCGGAGGTTAAGTGTCCTTAGGCCGCGTGCAGACCAAAAGCCTCGAGCCTCGCTGTAGCCTCGCTGCGGAAATATAGGCTCTTTATTTCTATAGAGTGTCCAGAGCAAATGCCATGGGCTCGCTCCAGGTGCTCGCATACGGCTTGGGCGGCGGTAAATATCGGACTATTTTCCGACGCTCGAATCGAGCTTCGCGTGATCGTTGACCTTGACCATGACCCTCCCCCCAATTCACCCAGTCGCTCGCCTGAAGCCAACTTGTGCGTACAGCGAAACAGTGATACAGTGAAAAAGAAAACAAAAATGGACGAGGCAAAAACAATGGAGTTTATTTCTTTGCTCCAAGATTACCCAACTTTGTGGAGGAAACAGGATAGAGATTTTATGAACAGAGATGTGAGAAGACGCACATTTCAAGAGATTGCAGGAAAGATGAACGTTACAGGTATGTGATAAAGTACAACTGTAGATGTAGATCTAGACTACTACTAGTAGGCCCTATTATTTCTCCTCAAGTCTGCCCATGAGTCTATCTGTCTGTCCGCTTGCTTCCGTGTCTGCTTGTGTCGGTCTATTTCTCTGACTCGGTCTCTGCGCCTGTCTTCCTGCCCGCTTGTTTTCCTGTGTGTGTGTGTGTGTGTGTGTGCGCGCGCGCGCTTATCCCTCTATTGGTGCATGTTTGTCTCTCAAGTCTGCCTCTGTTCAGTCTGTGTATGTCTGACTGCTTGCCTGTCTGTATGTCTCTGTTTGTCTGTCTATCTGTCTGTCTGCATATAATGTCTGTTATCTATTTATATATATGTCAGTCTCCCTGCCTGCTCGTATATATATATCTGCGTCTGTTTGTCTAAGTGTCCTTCTTTCTTTCTGTAAGATAAGAAGAGACAAGATAAACACATGTATTTATTTATTGTCCAAAAAGGCACATTGATTTAGTTCCATTTGGTACAAACTTCATGGTGAAAGTACAAATCATAATACATAATATTAATTACATGTAGGCCTACATCATCATGTGTATATATGCATAATATAACAAAAGCAGGAACACCAACATATAAACAAAATTACACTATATATGATCAACGACTGAGATTAGTGAGAGGTCATCTAACCACAGCGAGTGGACAAAGAACATAAAAAGAAACAGGGAAAAAAAAAGATCAGAGAGAAGAGAGAATAAATTTCTAGAGATTGCAAAAAAAGTTCAGGAGGACACTAAGAGAGAGAGAAGAGAGAGAAGAGAGGAGAGAGAGAGAAAGAGAGAGAGAGAGACACAGACAGACAAGGGAAAGAAATGTCATTTACATGACAACTGTTCATGTTTTTTCCCTTGTCCTTGTCACAGGAGCAGGAGTGTTGTTATCCATATATAATCAAGCTCAAGGTTTTACAGCCCACAAGCCAGCCAACTGTCAGTCAGTGAGTTTTGAAGAAGATGACACTTCAAACTGTCACATGTAAGACAATGACAGATGTCAGGAGAAACGTGGCGGGTCAC
Source organism: Peronia verruculata (assembly GCA_038406235.1). Lineage (NCBI taxonomy): Eukaryota > Metazoa > Mollusca > Gastropoda > Systellommatophora > Onchidiidae > Peronia > Peronia verruculata. Next base: position 14,837 of record JBCAUA010220718.1, on the reverse strand, counting down.
AATAACCCCAGCACAGGTATCCACACTGTACTAACAAGAAACAAGAACAAAATCTCACTGTCCAACAACACTCAGTGTGGAGGGTTGCATAAGGTTAGCTGTGAGGTGTGAGTCTGGTGCTAACATTATTAGTCACGGGCAACAGGCATGGGGTGTGGGACAGAAACTTGGAGGTGGAAATATAAGACCAACTGCCACAAAAATTTAAAATAAATGAACATGAACATTTTCATTTACAACACCTCCTTCATATGGTTCAATACAAAGTTCACCATTTTCTGCTTGCCATTGCTCTACAGTACAAGGCATGTTGTTACAACAAGCATCCCCCTCCTCCCCTCTGCCCCTTGGCGCTGATAAAAAATGTAGCCGTACACAGGCATAAGAAGAGATGAGAACAACAAACAAATCTCTTCCCCTAGTATTATCAATATCGTGTTTGAAAAGAGATTCAATTTCAAAGACATGAAAAACATGAGAAAGTGGATAGATAAGTGAAAAATAAGAGATCCCTAAGAGAGAAAGCACAGGTATAGGAGTTGGGCACAGATAAAGGACTAGGAGAGATAAAGCACTGATAGATGAGAGAAAAACAGATATATGATCAATGACTGAGATTAGTGAGAGGTCATCTAACCACAGCGAGTGGACAAAGAACATGAAAAGAAACAGGGGAGAAAAAAAAAAAAAGATCAGAGAATAAATTTCTAGAAATTACAAAAAAGTTCAGGAGGACACAAAGAGAAAGAGAGAAAAAGACAAAGGGAACAAAATGTCATTTACATGACAAACTGTTAATGTTTTTTTTTTTTTTTTCCTTTTTCCTTTTCCTTGTCACAGGATCAGGAGAGCTGTTATCCATATTATATATCATCAAGCTCAAGGTTTTACAGCCAACATGCCAGCCAACTGTCAATCAGTGAGTCTTGAAGAAGATGACACTTCAAACTGTCACATGTAAGACACAGATATAGGCAGATAGAAAAAAGGAAAAAGATAAGATGAGCAACTGAGGTTAGTGGGAGATCATCTAACTAAAGCAAGTCGAGAAACAACATAAAGAGATGAATCAAAAATAATAATAATAATAATAAATAAATAAAAAAATAGATTAGAGAAAAGATTGAAGAACTTCCAAGAGATTACAAAATATTTAGGAGAACATTGAAACGAGAGTCACAGAGGAGAAAAAAAAATGTTATTTACATGACAAAACTATTAATGTTTTTTCTTTTTTCCTTTTCCCTGTCACAGGAGCAGGATTGCTGTTATCCATATATCAAGCTCAAGGTTTTACAGCCCAAATACCAGCCAACTGTCAATCTGTGAGTCTTATAGAAAATGACACTTCAGACTGTCGTACGAGTTAGACAATGACAGATGTGAGCAGAAATGTAGGAGGTCACCATATCCCCAACACTGGTATTACACTGTCCTAGTAAGGTACAGGTCACGAAGTCAGTGTAGAGAGCTACATGATTGTTTGCTTGTTTATTTTCTTTAAAGGCATATCAGCACAATCACTGCTATACTGTTCCAAATACAGCAACATGTACTATACACGTCAAGAAGAAAGGAGGAATGAGCAAAGCGGAAGACAAGCGGACAGGTGTAAGGAGAGAGAACTGAGTACAGATGTCAGGCTGGCTGTGGGTGGTAGTCTGAGATGTACAGGCAGGTGCCAGACTGACAGCTTCAGGTCCTGACTGTTTCTCTTGTGAATTACTGGATGACTAGTGTGGGTATGTTTCATTTGTATATTTGTTCACACGTCTTTCAGAGTGAAATTTATTTACGGGGTCTTACCCAAAATGCTAACGAGTTCACATTAGACCCTGGGCAAGTGCAAACAGGATATAATAAATAGGACAAGATAAGAACTGCAAGAGCTAAAAAGAGAAAAGTGGTGGCCAATTGCCAAAAAAAGAATGAAATGGTGTGGCCAACAATTCTTGGGGGGCTGGAGAACATTGCTAGAGAGGGGCAATCTTCACAATACAGGACTAGAAAAGGTATTGTGTAAGATACAAGTCAGTCATCTGACTATTGTCACCGGCTAATTGGTGTGGGTGCGTATCTACGCGTACATGAGCTTTTTTCTGTGTGCATAATATGTTTCAGTTTGCATGTTTGGTGGCACGAATGTTTCGGGAGAGGTAATCCACCTCATCACATATATAAGACTGAGGTATGTAAGACACATGTCTGTCACCTGACTCTCACTGGTTGACTAGTGTGGGCATCTGTCCGTTTCTTCAAATTTTGGGTGTACATGAACATTCTGTGTATGTGTGCTTGTATATACTTTAATTTGCATGTTTGGTGGCATGAGCGCCCAGGAAGAGGGAACTACCAAAGAGGGGCAGTCATCACACATACAGGGGTATCGTAAAATAAAAGTCTGTCGCCTGACTTTTGTCACTGGTAAGTATGTTTGTTCACATATAGAGTGTAGATTCTATAAACGTTGTGTGTGTGCATGTGTGCATTATGTACTTCTATTTGCACGTTTGGTGCCATGATTGTCCAAAGAGAGGGAATTACCACAGAAAGAGAGGCACTCCACCTCACCACACACAAGACTGAGGTATTATAACATACATGACTGTCACCTGACTGTTTGCCACTGGTTGTAACTGAAAGGACATCCGTTCGGAAGTAAATTTTGTCACAAAGCTTTGCTATGTTTTGTTTGTTAGAATTTAACAGCACATCGGCACATTTTACAGCTATATTTTTCCCCAACACAGTGGGTACATTTACACGTCAAAAGGGTGATCAAAGTATATTTATATATATGTTATGCTGAAGGATCTATCCAACAAGCTTTTATACCATGATGGTCAGTATGGCAAACTATAACATCACCACCATAATTCATAACTTGGTGTGAATGCAGCGATCCCTTGGAACACCATGTATATACTACATTTGTCTTTTTGTTTTGGTCTACAATATTTGATAACCCAAATTTATAAGCACAAATTGATATACCTTTCATAATAGAGAAAACTTTGGATAAAAATAATGCAGTTGGTATAAAACAACATATTCATAAAGACACACACAGCTGTTTCCTCCCAAAAATGTGATTATAGGCAACCGCTCTGCCAAGCGTGCTGCACGCCTGGCTCGTCCCGTACATTTTTTGTGACCAGCTGCCGCACTCTTCAATTCGAGAGGTTCAAATGAAATAACACTTCGTTTCGATTCGTTTTTTTTTATCCCCAACTGGTCCTGATCCCAATACCTAACAATTGAATGTTCCCACTTCAAAATGGTGTTTCCTGGAGGAGAAGATTGATACAATAGGACATGGTATTCACAATAAAAATATTGTGGAGCCTTGAGACTTAAGGTGGAGGTAAATAAAGCTCTATAGTTTATCTTGGCTAAAAATAGTTACAGTTGAATCTCTATACAAATTACAAACCACTGCTGCTACCCTAAAAGCTACTATTTTAGAAGACCTAAAATCGATAATGCCGCCTTTGCTCAACCTGCTGTGCACCGAGCCCTCCCCTGATCACTACACTGGTATAGGGGGTAGTAATGAGTTAAGTCTTTTCGCACTTATCATAAGCTTGATAAAAGTTAATACTTGGTTAAAACTAGATCTTTTAAAGAATATTTTAACAGATTTAGAATCTTTCCTAGACTGGATGTCACAATGAGTGATTTAGAGCTGGGTAACATCACATTCTCTTAGATCATTTTTAAAATTGATTTAGATTGAAAGCCTCGAGATAATAGATCAATTGTGGTTATTTTATTTGTTTAGCTCTATTAATTACCCATAAACGGGGGTATCTTTGAACGCAGTGGGGTAACTTTGAACAGTCAATGAAAAAGAAAAAAAAATATATTTGTTTTATAGCTGTGTATAAAATCTTTTTAATTGTCAAAAAAAGATACTTTGAGTTTTTTTAAAGGCATTTTTGTTTTGGGAGTTTCTTTGACCCTGGGGTTTTTGCTGCGGTACAGTCGATGATTACAAATGGCCGACTAAGCAACGCCTTCTAGTCAGCAGCCCTCCACATCAGCTGTTGTTGATGATCCGTTGTATCAGTGTGTTATTTGTCTTGAACCATATGTGGAGCCACTTACAGAAGACTGGATTATGTGCAATAAATGTCATGAATGGGTACATGAAGCATGTGCTGAGTTTGAACTTGGAGCAGACTTTTCTATGTTTGTGGCCTGTGCCACTAAAAGCAAGTTTGTCTTTTTGGTGGCTTTTCAATGTTGCTAATGAAACAATTCATGTTTGCATTTTTTAATTTTTTTTTTTGGTGGTCAAAAATTGAATTTGTGTTTCTAAAACAGCTCCAAACCATGTTAGTTTTCTTGTCCAGCTTGCCTATTGAGTGCCAATCACCTTACTGTCAACAGTCCAGTGCCTGATTCTGGACGTCGGTCAACTCATTGGGGGACGACTAGGTCACACATTATAGTCTCGACCTTGGCTGGTGCTGCAGAAATGTATGCAAAGTTCTAAGAAACAACCAGTGGAGCCTATTTTCACTACGCTGAAGTGGGAAATTCCTGCAACATTAACTGGCAGAGCAGCAGTAAATCTGTGTGACCCACCAGCTCTGTTCTGAGCCTGATGCTCAGTTAGTGCAGCTTCATTGCAACATCCAGTTGCTGGACAGTGTACCCAGATGTGCAAAGCAGAATCTTGTTGAGCTGGACAAGACGCTTGGCCTGACAGGGAGCTGCTTTGGTCCAGATGGGACAGCAGCAAATCTAAATCAACGTACTGTCAGTCCTGGGGTATGATTGTGTTGTCAGTCTTTCACCCCTCAACGTTATTAAAATGCAGCAAGACATCAGGATAATTTAATTAATTAGAAGCTTTGCTGGGGGCGGGTCCTGAAATTGGGTATGAACGAAAAAACTGCGACAGTGAGTTCTACATACTTTTATGGAAAGGGTAAGTAAAAGACACTCCTCTTCAGATACCTGAAGATGTGAAGAAGCAAATTTTCTTTTGTTTTTCAGATTGCCCTCTTTGAAAGCATGTGCGATTTTGGGAAAACAGAGTATTTTATTATACTGCTGACAACTGGTGTATCAATTTTCATTATCCCTATAGTTCATACTGCCATAGTTCATCAAGCTAAATATTTCATTGTAAACAATGCGTTTATGTATAATTATGTATATCTCTTTCAATTCAGTTTAGGGTCCAGATTGCACTGTCTTGACTCCATGTCGCCAGAGTCCTAGAAATTCAGCACACATTTTGAGCCAAACGATAGACGAAAAGGAGGGAAAAAATATTAAATGCTCTTAATTTCATTTGAGTTAAGTTTGCAACTATGACATTCATAACACATGTATATAACTGTCCTCATGTCTATGAGGGGAAAAAAAAAAAAACCATTCTGGCACCTAAAGTACACGGACACAGGTTATTTTGTGGCTCTTGACTCTATGCTTCATAGATGGAAAGAGGAAATTAAAACTTTCATTTCTGAGGTTTGCCACCTTTACACACAGACCACCTGCACCAGCTTTGCCACCTTAACTGAGCCTTTGGCACTAATGTTCAATAATCGAATATTAAAAGGGGGAAAAAAATGGGAAAAATAATAATAATAATAATAAAACCTACTAGTATCACACTTTACATGACAAAAGGGCACGGCTATATCACCATCTGTGATAAGTGCATGGCACTGCTTGATAGCTAGTGTTGGTGAGAGAGTTTGAGATTGCTTGACAAATCTAAATGTATTCTTCTTCATGGCCCAGCACTGCCTCCAATAAGCAAAATTAGCTATTTCCTCCAAGTCTTGCTCCTTAGCTGACAACTCAAGTATACTTGTCACGATAGATTTCTTCCACCTGGTATCCAAGAGTAAATGCAGACCCTTCAGCCAGCATTGCACAATTTTGGTACTCCTGGTTTCTGGTATCCCATTCAGACACGTTCTTAATGTGAATGCAGGCCCTTCAGCTTGCAATACAGCTCTTAAGTACAATGTGTCAATGCCGATGTAATTTGTGACAGAGTCAGCATACAGAAAATATTATATCATTTTACAAAGAGATGGTCAATCCTGTTACCACTACAGCAAATACATTCTCTGCATGTGAAGCACTGTGGAGTATTTCAAGCCATAGCCCCATTGTGACTCTGATATAAGTCCACAACAAGTGCATTCTCTCCAGACTGCAATGCATGGTGGTACTGTTCAAACAATGCAGCAGTCACAGCTAGGGGCAAAAATTTAGTTCTGCACCTTGGGCCAAGTTACTGTATGTCATAGTCATTGGTAGCGAATGTTGTGAGTCGCCGATGAATCGTGGAGCACACAGTATAAACATGCAATATTTATTTATTTATTTTTTTTACCACATACTGTCACAGATGTGGTTATGTAACTATGCCCTCCATGTTCAGTGTGAGAGGAAAGTTAATAAATTAAAAAAAAAAAAACGTGAGGTAACCCAGACAAAACACAAGATGTCAAAAATGAAGAAAAGGTGCCAGTGGCACGACGATCTGTGACTACTGATGTCCCCCAGCCAATACAAAAAAAGACGCATCTAGAATTCGCCAAAACCAACAACAGCAGAGAACAGCGATGATCTTCTTTGTCGACCTCAATGCCAGTTCAACACCTCGGGACTGTTTGCAATACTATTTGACAATGCTATATTGCCTCTTATAACTCCTAAACACAGATGAAATGAAAGACCAACATACCAGCCTCATCACCCAAAATAATGTATCGTGATTGGACTCAATGGTCAAATGCTGAGCTTTTGATATTTTGGGTCTCTACAATTCAGATCGGAATCTGCAAAAAGCCACCGATAACTGATTATCGGTGCACAAATGCAGTGGATTACTCACCATGGTTTCAGAACAAAAGAGTTGAACCTATTTTCCGGACATATGCTGCGCTGTGCAGAAGAAGAAAATACATAGTCCATGGAGAAAACTGAGTGATTTATGGAGTACCTTTGCAAGAAGCTTTGCCTAAATGAATTGAGTGATAGGGTGGCAAGAACATTGGACATAAAAAAAAAATACAATAATGTGTTCATGCCTAAGGCTTGGCAATCAACGGCCCGAAAAGCAGGACGTGAAGCCCCTGAAATACTCAACTCTCTTGGACTGCTTTCATTTCACCCTCGTTGCCATCAAGGCACCAGGCAAGGTCAGCCCTGCGGCCACAGTTTGTCGAGTAAGGTGATAATCGTGATGGATACAGACTATTCAAGAAAGAGGCAACTATTTCTTGTATTCAGAGATTAGCTTGCTCAGTATGCCTTTAAAAAGCTGAGGGGGGAGACACATTTAGGACTGAGGAGAGGTTGATTGGAATAAGTAGTGAGATTCTGGTGAGCTGTTCTCATTGCGGTGAGCGGGTGACAGAGTAAGGTCAGAAAGAAAATGTGAAATTGAAGTTTCAGGCTGCGATGTATGTTACTGGTTGTCATGACTTGAAGGGAAAGGGGTTTTTAGCTGCTATGGATATGCCATCACCAGTGTCAGTTACGAGGTCAAGGGTATTTTAAGACAAGATCAGAGATGCTACTGCATCAGTGGCAAAGGCGAGCATGAAAAGAGCGGCAGATGAGTTGAGAGCTGCAGAGGTAGATGAGGTGACGGTGTCTTGTGATGGATCATGGCAGCGGAGAGAGTTTTCGAGTATGAATGGAATGGCAACTTGTTGTAGGGTCCTTCAAGCCGCAAAATTCCATATTTTATGTGAAGGATATCTCAAAAAGTTTTAAAGATAATGTAATGACATTTTCCAAGATTAAAGTACTTCATACAAATGTGACAATGAAGTAGAATTATTCATGAACAGTGATTAGTTTTATTTTTGTGGCCAGTTCACCTCAAAGTGCGTGAAACACCATTAATTATAAGTGTGCCATTTTCAGACAAATATCTAACTTTTTGAGAAATCTTGCTTCTTCTACAGCAACTTCCAGACAGATATTTGTCTCAGCTCAGCTTAATAGAAGTAAGAAGAAACTCATTGACTTTCCTTCGGCCTCTCACAACACTGAAAATTCGACTCCTTTGCCAAAGCCACAACTCAGTGCATCAACAACCAGGACTATAGTGGATTTTTCACAGGTGAAAAATCTTATTGCTCCATTGAAGTGTCCACAGTGCAACAACAGCAGCTCATGTGTAGAAGTTGATGAAAGGAGCCGTAAAGGGCTCGCAGTGAAATTGAATGTTTAATGTGATATTTTTGATATCATCAGCACCTACACATCTTCAAAGAGAACCAATGGCAGATCACCATTCACTGTCAAGAAATCTGCAGTTGCTTCATCGATGTTCTGCAGCTTTGGATCGTACACGTTTTCAAAATTATGTGAGTATCTAAACATTCCAGCTCTGCATCAGAAAAAGTTCACCAGCAAAGCAAAATCTATTCTGAATAAATCAAAAGAGCTCTCGACAGATCTTATAGAGAGGACAGCCCATCTTGTAAGATGGCAGCATGCGCAACTGAATGGTTTGACGCTGGAAGAATATGATATCAATCATATGACACGAGGCCACAGCTCCATGATAGGCCTAGGCTGTGTCGTCGACGTATTGACAGGCTATGTCACTGACTTTCACTTCATGTCGACATTCTGTCACAAATGCCAGAGAACTGGTGAAAAGCTCAAGGGGACATCACCAGCAGAATACAGGGACTGGTACAATAAACATAAGCCAGACTGCGATATCAACTACACAGGTAATTTATATTTTAGAAAAATGGAATTGTGAAATCTAATCATGACGAGCTCTCACTGTTAAAAAAAAAAAAAAAAGAAGAAATTTGTCTTTAAACAAAAATCCAGAAATATAAATATCTTTTAATGTTCAAATACTTCAGATTACAGTTCAATAAGATATGACACTGATTTGAAATAGATGGACACCACAATAACTCAAAAATATACTGTAAAATTAAAATTCAAATAACTAAAATAAATAAAACTCGGTGTAGAGTGATTTGAAATAAGCCTTGGCCTAAACATTCTACTTCTACACTCTATAAATTAGGACATTTTGGTTAACTTTTGCATAATATTTTTGCATTGTATGAGGCATAATATTTGTGGCGTGGCCAGCGAAAATCAGTCGCATGGTGAATGGGGTTATTACAGAGAAAATCCCAGAATAAGGTGAAAATTCATCCCCCGTGAAAAATTAGCTCTTGTTAAAATCTCAAAGTTCAACCAATTTTTTACATATTTCCGAAAGTATTTTTTTTTTAATCATTTTTTTTTTTTTTTTAGTTAACAGGGGTAGAGAGAAAAATGGTATAAACTTGAGAAATTTCTATCAATTTTTCTCCTTTAACATTTTTTCATGACCGTATTTTTGACAGGAACTCCTACATATTATTCATCATTTTAAAGGTCTACTTATGAACTATCTTATGATTACTGCGCATGAATACAGTCAACCTCAGTGAGGTCACAAGTAGTGCGCACGTGCTTATCGCAATGGCTAACTCATGGTAACAGAGTCTCATACAACATCGTTGCTATAACTACTTATTACATGTATCACTGAGTCACAATGAACTGAAAATTCCCTGTTTGAGTGAAATCTTACTGAATGTTTGAAGCACATAAACAATACATTTTCTGCCAGTTCATATTTGGACAGTAATCTTCGTCAGTCCAGCTTTTGTTTACCTTACCAACAAATCCAAAATGGCTGCCCAAGGTAACAAAACGAAGGAGGTGCTCACTGCAGAAATGTTGAACAATCTCCAAGATCTTCAAATGTCAATAGCAAGGCAGAATGAACTAACTGCGATTTGTGAAGAATATTTTGTGTCCGACGATATAGATCTAGACATCTAACCAGTTTTGACTCTAAGAGCGAAGATGAAGAGGAAAGGGAGGAGAGTGCGGGGGCCCTCTCTGCTACAAGTCGACGCCCCCCTTCCAGCAGAAGTGTGGTGTCTACTGGCTCTAGTTCTGCTGCTACTAGTAAGTGAGCGCATTAATTTTGTTTGTTTGCTGAGCAATAAAACGAACAAAATGTTCTCAGAGCATTTAGCAAACTGTGATCTAGTTGTACATCTATTCATGGAAGTTAAAAAGTAGATCTTTATCTAGACAAGTAAATCACTATGCCTTTGAATAAATTTTGATCTGTTTCATAAACCTGGCTGCCGTCCAACCCCCTTAAGGCATCTGTGGTTCAAAATAGATGAAGAATACTCCACAGATGACACCCTTAGCAGCGAGGAATCTGATTTTTATCCGGAAGATAATATTTCAGAAGAAGATAGTAGTGATTGTGATGAAACAGAATATGTTCAGGTGAGAGATAAAAAAAAAAAAAAAACCCTGGATGAGGACGTATCCCCCTGAGGATGACACTACTGAACCACCTTTTCAATGTGAGCAAACCACTGGACCTAAGGATGTTCCCAAACCAACTGCTCAATCTTTTTTTTCTGACAGTTGAATTCATCCTTTCAGTTGTTCAACATACGAACTATACCACCCATTTCATAGAGAGACACAGGAAACACTGAAAACAAGATCAATTGTAAGAGGCTGGGTTCCGACGAACGCTGAAGAAGTGAAAGCGTTTTTCACAATCATTATCAAGATGGGTCTCATTCGAGAACCATCACTCTTCTCTTATTGGTCTACATCTGATAGTCATAGCACTCTGTGGTTTAGTACGTTGATGTCCTGAGATAGATTGTTGAAATTTTTCATCTAGTTCCACCAAATCAACCGCTTCCGAATGACCCTCGCTTCGACCCGTGCAACCAATTTCAACCCATGATAGATCAATTGACCCATGCTTTCAGACAACATTATTCGCCTCGGCAGAATCTGTGTGTTGACAAGAGTTTTGTCGGCACTAAAAATAGGACTCAGCTTGTTTACTTGCCAAATAAGCACCATCACAAATGGGGCATCAAAGTGTGGATGCGGTATGGAATCTACTACTGCAATATGTACTCGCTTGCTTCATTTACAGTGGAAAGAGGGATCGTCCGGATCAAGGAGACAATAGACGACTAGCACATGGCATTGTTGAGAAGTTGCTAGAAGCAGCAGCAGTCTTCCTGCCAGCACATTTCCTAAGTATGTGGGGAATCGCCTCCACGTGCTATTTCATCTTGCTGGCATGGTACACCTTCACAAGAACTTGTTGATCATTTATTTGGAGAAATTCTGTTTAAACCAGACAAGCCTCAGGACTGCCATCCTGAATGTAGAAACTATAAAAGAAAAACGGAAGGCAGCAGAAAGAACTACAGTGCTTCACAAGATATGGTGGATGCATACAATGCTGCCATGGGCAAACACAGATGAGTGTGACCGCAGCTGCCAAGTACTATCATGTTGATAAGAAGGCCCTACTTCGGAGAGTCAACGCGGAAATTCCTGTCAACGCACATATGGGACGAAGGACTGCTCTCTCTTCTATACAGGAACAGGAATTGGCCGAATGTATCAAACTGATGGCTGATTGGGGATACGGGTTCTCCAATGGAGAAGTTAGAGACATTGTCCATGAATACCTCTCCGAGATGAAAATAGACAATCCCTTTAAGGAAGACAGACCAGGTCATTTCTGGCTCACCTGTGGATTTTTGAAACGGCACCCTGACATTGTGCCACGTAAAAGTGAACACTTCAGTAGTGCTAGGGCCCAAGCAGAGGATCCAGAAGTGATCAAACACTGGTTCAAATTGCTTGAGGATGTTTTGACAGAGGCAGGTATCAAGGACCATCCTGCCCAAATCTTCAACACAGATGAGTCTGGCTTTGTAACAGATCCCAAGGCCAGCATTGTTCTTGCACGGAAAGGATCGAAACGAGTCAACCAGGAGATTGGTGGCTCCGGAAAGGAGCAGATAACTGTTAATTTCCGTGCGTCAGCCAGTGGGAAGCACCTTCCAACATATGTGGTCTACAACGCAAGAAACTTGTATAAAGACTGGATGGTAGGGGGACCAGACGGAGCCGCCTATAACTAGGTGCAGTAAACCCGCGCTTTCATGCGGTAGAAAAGCGCCCCAGCGAGAGAAAAGTCATTCAATGACTCTCCCTTCAACCTCTTATATTTCAGCTCAGACTCGTCTATTTTTAATGAAATAAACACCACTTAAAACCCCGAGATTTCATCTTGCTACCAGGGTTTGTTATAAAAATCAAAAGTAATATAAAAGTATTTTTATTTACATCGGAAAAAGCAAAGTTTTTCAGCCGTACGGTCAGCCGTCAGCCGGACCGAGTCGAATGGCGGTGCGACCAACCTCATTCTCTGCGCTGTGGCTTCATTGTGAAAGGTCGGACAGAAATAGAACTGACATCATTGGAAAGGGCAATAACTCCCCTTTCTAACCATACCCATCACCCCTGCATGCCTTTTAAAATGGCCGAGTAAACACGAGTGAAGTCCGTTTCGACGCTGTTTTTGGTGAAATATAAAGACTTAAAGGACAAAAATCTTGGGTTGAAATATATCAACATAAAGCTAATGAAATGCTGCTTTTAATGGTGTGATTGGTATTCATGTGCACCATTTGACAGCGACGCAATCATCTTGAGAAACAGACGGGTGGGAGCTACCCGTTGCCTTTTTTCCGTAATGGAGGAAGATGGCTCAGTCCCAGAACTGAACGAACTGGGACAATGCACGCCGACTGCTTCTTCAAAAACTCCTGAAATGCCACTTACAGTTGCACAGCTGAAAACTTTGATCGGTGAGTTAACACTTTTAAGTACTTTCTGTGCTATAAATGTGATTAGAGTTTGAACAGAAAAAAAAATGGAAAATGACATTCTGAATTGCTTTCGTGGGGAGTAAACCAGGCCGGAACAGCCATGTCTCGCACGACATAGTCTTGATCTAGATTCTAGATCTAGTTGGGAAGTCCATGATTACTTTACAGTTAATGGATTTCCTAACTTCTGAGTTTTTCTGCATTTCCATCTTCTCAGTCTATGTCTAGAGTGTAAATATACTCAAATTTGAGTCAAGCTGAAGTAGATCTAGATCTAGTGACTAGTGTAATTTTCAAGATTATTATCTTGGTCTATTCTTCTTCTATACATGTAAATTATGTAATTAAACAGAAAACTTGCTTCGCCTAAGCCTAGATATAATATTACCATTGTATTAAATCCATTACATTTCTATTTTGTTACAATTCCATTTATGTGTCTTGAAGGGACATCCCAGAGTAAAAATCCATTTATATCCCCTCTCTCCCCCACAGCTGATGATGTTTACCATGGACTAAGAAAACATTTCCTGATGCAGGGAAAAGGAAGACGTCCTGGCTTGCCTGATGTCCCTACTATCACACACAGACTATTCGTTCAGTTGTATTTTCTAAAGGAAGAGGCAAACAGTAGTTACCGAGAAGTGAGTTTTGTGTGTGTGTGTTTGTGTTCAGTGTTATTTTAATCAACTTTATGTAACTATGTTTCTTTCAGTTATTTTATGCTACCACACACCTATATCTAGTGAGCCCCAAATTCTCACTCAATCACGGCTTAGTGACACTGGCCCGACTGAGCCCAACTGAGTCTTATGGACAAGGGATGCCTGTGGCCTTCCGCTCCAGAGTCATACCACTTAGCCACTGGGAATGGTCACTATGACGATGGTAAATAATAAGTCAAAAACTCGTAATTTTTTAAAGTTTAGCAAAGATCTTTGGGACCAATTTCATAAAGCCACTGAGCTGTAATTTATTTCCAAAACGCCATTCCTAATAACATTAGCGTTAGGGTGGAGTTGCGCTTGTCGAGGGTCCCAGCAGGTTAAGCCAGCGGGGTTGTTCTAAACTATTATTTGATCAAGTCCGTCTAGCCATTGAGACTACACGGCATTAAGTCCGTCTAGCCATGGCCTTTTCAAAAAATCAGATCATTTTTGACATCTGGTGTGTTGCCCGCTACTGTGAATTTAAAAGTGAAAAGTGTGATTGCAGATAAAAATGATATAAAGCTGATTTCTTGCATTGCTGCAGTAGCCCTTGTCTATCTTAAAATAAGTGGTCCTTATTATTCATCCACCCTGTATACAGATTTTCACATTTATGTGAAAGAAATGTATAACGCCTTTTTAAAATGGTCAGATGATTCATCTCAGTTGATAGATGAAAACTATCAGGGTTTATTTGGATCCAATTTCACCATGGGACAAGACAGACATTTTTGTTCTGTACACCAGTTTATTCTTTCAGATTCTTGTGACACTGATCTTGTTTTGAAAGCTCTGCATCATATGTCACAAGAATGTGCCTCTGTCACATTAAGGCAGCTTGCTGACTTTATAACTGGTGAGTTCAGTGCAGACCATAGTGATCATGGAGCTGTCCTTAAAAATTGTCCCCTCACAAACCTTGTCGGGGAAAGTTCATTTGGTGACCTAGACTACAACATTCGTAGAAGGTCTCTCTGTTCTAACCTTAAAAGGTCTGCTTCCCACTGTGTAAAAAGAAACAAGTCTGCAAGTTTATATTTGGATAGAAAAAGTCCCAGTGTAAGAGCTAGCCTATTTACCATGGCGAGGAGAAAAAGTACCGGTAGGGAACTGCTTGAGCAAGCCAAGCACCATCACACAGAAGTTTCTGTCAAAATTAAGGAAAAGATGGTTGACAACCAAAATAAACTACTTAAAGGGGTAGTGCAACGTCACGGAATGCCTATGCTATTTCTTGTAAAACAATAAACTTCAAGTAGCCAAAAACATGTTAGCGGTGTTATTTTTTAGAAAACATCACTGTTAACGTGTTTATTTTGCAAAATAAACGGCTTGCGATTCTGCGGTTCTTTTCGCCGGCTTTCTACGCCATTACTAT
>JBCAUA010220607.1:0-20825 GCA_038406235.1 Peronia verruculata | reverse complement strand
ATCTATCTATCTATCTATCTATCTGTCTGTCTGTCTGTCTGTCTGTCTGTCTGTCTGTCTGTCTGTCTGTCTGTCTACCTACCTAACTGCCTAACCACCTACCTATCTGTCTAGTCTGTCGGTCTATTTATTTGTGTATTTATCTGTCTATTTATCTCATCTACATTCTATCTGTGTGTCTCTCCATATGTCTGTCTGTTCATCCATCTCTCCATCCATTCTCCATTTGTCTGTCTGTCTGTTCATCCATCTCTCCATCCATTTTCCATTTGTCTGTCTGTCTGTCTCTCTGCCTGTCTGTCTGCCTGTGTACTGATTGTCTGTCTGTCTGCCTGTCTGTTTCCATCCAAATTTTCAACTTTTAATTCTAGGCCAAATGGATACAGAGTATGAAATTCTGAAACTTTACCAGCCACCCACAGAATGTGGAGATGAAAGATGTGGCTTTTTTATGGACTTTATTTACTGTGTGATGATTCCCACTGGTGTTGTGTTGATCCTGCTCTTTCTTCTGGCTGTCATCATGTGTTGCACTTCAAAGTCTTGGTAAGTTTTTGTTTGGTGAACTTAGATCAGTTTAATGTGAGTTTATACAGTACATTGTGATTCTGTGGTTTTGTGCTGCCAATTCTTCAGTTTATTTCCTATCATTTTGTACTTGACTTACTTTCTCATTAAAAATCATTTTCTTTCTCTTTCTTTTCATTGTCTCTGACTTCTCACTCTCCTCTTTTTATCCCTCTTATTCATTTAAATCCAATTTGCATGTTAGCTCAGTGATTTGTGCTGCTGCCTTTGGAAGCAGAGGTCGTTGGTTCGAATCGCAAGGGTTGCATATTGTATCCTTAGGAAAGATACTTAACTTACAATTTTCCTCAGCCCACTCATCTGTAAAACGAGAACCTGATGTATATTGGGGGAAGTACAGTGGCGCTGCACTGTGGCGACACGGTCTGAAATGGCTAAGCCAGTTTCCCCTCTTCGGGGTCACTTTTACTTTAGTTTACACTGATTTCTTTCTTTGTCAGTTTTGTCAATGGTCCAGCTGAATTTTCCTGTTCTTCTTTTTGTATTGTTCTCACAATTCTTTTTCTCTCTCATCCTCCTGTTTAGTAATAACTGAGTCCATGTATTTTTTGTCACAAGAAGACCTGGACATCATAATATGGAAATGAATTATTATCATGGCTCAGCCCTGATAATGTTAACAATTTTTTTTACTTTTAGGTCATGTTATTTTAAATAGTAACTAATCTTTGACAAATATCAGGAACTGAGTATACACAACACTTATATGATTTAGATAATTTTCACTCCTATTTTCAGACACATTTTTTTTTCCTTCATTAATTATCATCCCATCGAAAGAATAAAATTGGGTTGTCAAAACCCAATGCTTCAGACATGATGTCATACATGTTTCGGATTGATAACTGTAATTCTTATTGTGTATTTATGATGAATAAAGACATCACTGCTTCATTTAAAGAAATTTCATATGGCTTTCAGCAAATGCAAAAAGTACTCAGCCCTGAACACACAGACGAAGTAAGTATGGTGACTTTACCACAGCATGTTCAGTTCAGGATAATTGCATTGATAATATTTTGTACCAATAATCACAATTGTGCAACCCCAGTGTAAACATTTATAATCCAGCATGAAGAGAAGGAAACAGTTCATATGATTTATACGAGAAAGGATATAAAAGAATTGATGATTTAATTGTGCTTCCAAATCATACACTATTTTTATAATCAGCAATTTGCCATTCGTGATCTCATAAAACTGCCTTCCTCTGAATGCTACTCATGGCGTATATTTGTATGTGTGCAGATTTTTTTTTTGTTCAGACCTATGTCAATAATTCTTTGATAGTAAATAAGATTTCCTCTGAAGGAAAAATATAGCTTATCTTATCTCATTTCTTTTCATCTCATCTCATTTCATGATCTCCTCATCTCATCTAATCTCATCCCTTCCCATCCTTTCTCATTTCTTCCCATTTCTTTTCATCTTGTCTTGTCTCATCTAATCCTACGCTACCTTACCTTAGTTATTTTGTTGGACCTTATCTTACCCAGTATATGTAATATATGTTCTGACTTAATAAGGATTGGCAGTGAGGTGATGTTATCCCTTGTCAAAAGTATGATAAACTTACAGTCTTGATAATTGTCACTGAAGATATTTATTACAATAATTATCATTATCTCAAGTTAATATGCATGTGCAGGGAGATCAGAGCTTCCTTCTCCTAATTTTATTACTCATCTCTCTGTCTCAGTGATATACAACTTGAGAATTACAACTCTATTCGCCGAGCATCAGCCAGCCTGCGCCAGATGTCACATAACAGAGAGACAGCACTGATGGGCAGCAGGGCAGGGTCTATGACACTGGATCGATCCCTGCGACGTCCTCACAGGGCTAGAGATTCTTGTCATTCTGCACCAGGCACATTGCAGAGGTATGTTAAAAACACATTTTGTCACTGTATGTTTGTATTCATCTAAGCCTGAGCTCTCAAATTTAAATGGTAGAGTGAACAAACTGATTTGCGATCATCTTGGTATTGTTGGAAAAGAAAACGCATTCCAGAATTTGTATTTTTCAAAGATGTCCTAACTTTTTCAGGTTCTTCCAATGCTGAGATGAGTATTTGATCAATAACTTGTTCATGCCTCACACTTATCAAGACTAGAAAGATGAGATTTGTGTAGCAATTTAGGTGTAAAAAAATATGATTGTCTTATACCACATTCTTGAGTAACAATACTATATCTGTTTGCTTTATTTTAAAAGCAAGAATCCATAAACATGAAGATGATGACTATGGGGTATATCATTTGATGCTGTTGTTATAAAAAAGTGTGGAGTCCAAATACCACAACGAGAAGCCACATTGATAGAATACAAGAAATTCCAGGATCGATCCCTTATATTTATCTTTAACAATAAGAACATTACTTGGAAGGAAAATTTTGGTGAGTTGTATGAAAAATAAAATTTAGTGAAATGCACCTGTAAAAAAATTCCAAGCACAATTTTCAATTAAAAAAAAAACAAAAAACAAGCAAAGCAGAAAAAAAAACCTATTGGCAAAACCTGCAGATGAACATTTCCAGAATTGTCAAGGTAATAAAGGGCTTGTAATAATATGTTGTGTGACTGATGTTAAAAAGAAAAATGCTATGTAGCTGCATGTACTTCCTAATTTGAAACAGGCTTTTGCCAGTTTTAGTCAAGAGTAGAGAAATTATTTGCTACAGCACGCTCATTATGTTTTGCTTTTTTGTCTCTTTCATAATTTTACTTGAAAGACAACATCGTCACAGACATGCTGATCACCCTGAACCAGGACCTCCACCACCATACATGATGGCCTGTGATGACGATGCTTATCCAGGGTGAGTGATATAGTAAAAAAGTAAAGGACATAATATATCATCCCAGTGATGTCTTGTTAAAAAAAAAAAAAAGATACAAAATTTACAGGGAAAATGTTTTACATGTGACATGTTTTATGAAAATATATTTTGTGTATCTTCTAAAAAAAAAATTCACAGAATAAAAAAAGACATACTGACCCATTGTGCCCTACAGCCTGTTACACTGGGCAGATTTTCCAGTGTCAAATACCCCACAGCCCAGTAGATCGCGCTGACACACTGCTCCATTCCTATGTGTCAGCTACAGTTAAGATTTATCTTATGGGTCATGTTGGGATAAGGATATTTAGGACTACAGTGATTACAAATGTCTGCACCGATGATCACGTTTGAGGCTTGTGTTGATAAAAGATATTGACCATGAAATGAGAAATTGTGATCTCGGCCCAGAAGGCCAGGGATAGGTGTTTATCAGGCACTGGTGATCAGGGTTTAAAGGGTTAAAGAATCGAAGAAATGTTTTATATGTGATTAATCTGAATTAAATAAAAGGGGATGCACCCCAACTTAGTGGAAAATAGTTTTATATGTGATGTAGTCTGAAAAATCAAACAAACCAAAAAAGGACCCATCAATTAAGTTGAAAAATGGTTTATGTGTGATATATTCTAGGAAAGAAAAGGACATGCCAGCTTCATGCATAAAATGTTTTATATAAGACATAATCCATTGAATACAAAATACAAAAATAGAATGATGTGCCAGCTTAGTTGTTACACTCATGGATGTCTCTTATATATCTTGATATGTTTAGAGAATAAATGATACAGGCCTGTAAAAGTTCAAAGATGTGGCATTCTTACATTGTGTTCTGTGTATGCCATCTACTTCCTTGGGGGTGGCTATTCCATCAAGATATGGCTTGGCTATATGAAACACATAACAATATCAAACATATTTAAATCAAAATTCAGGTCTAAGAGTGACCACTATTGCTAATTTGTTTCAAATACTAAATAAGTATTGAAGAAGAAGAAGAAGAAGAAAAATGGTATGAGTAAGCCAATTTATGATTAGGATCTGTGAGTGCTTGAATTTGGCTATGAAAAAAATAGTACAGCTTTTTCTAATGATTGAAAATAAGACAACAAAACTTTATGAAACTGGCATACACACAGAAAACTAAAAAGAGAATAAAATGTTATTTATGCATACCCAATGTTGATTCTTACCTTCAAAATGGTAAAACTATTATTACCAGATCACTTAATGAAATATACCAGTCAGATTTAAATAAAAACAATCTTGATAATATCAATGCAGGGCAAAATTAGAAGACTCCAATCTTGATATTCACAGACTTGTATGTCTGCGACTAATTCCTGATATCCAACGCAAAAGGCTCTCTCTCTCTCTACTTATCTCATATGTTCTTTAAACAGGGTCGAATAGCTCAAGTGTGACTTTTATGAGCCTCGTATTTTCTCTTTTGCTCTGTCTCTGTCCTTTATCTCTTTTCTGCTGACACATGACTACAATTTATATCCCACCTCCCATCCCTACCCTCATTTTGCCTCATTCTCTCTTCTAGCATCATTTTTGGAACAAATGCAACACTAAGAACAAAGAACACAAAAACTCTTTTCTTGATCAGCTCGAACACCATCTGCATCTGACAGTTTGAGAATAAATTTTCTTAGACCTGATTAGACAACTATTTTCGCTCTAGAAATTTGTTTTTAAGCATGTAAGAGCACATTCTATACTTTCAAGAATGAAATACTGATGGCAATCTTCAGAGGATGATGTTTAATAAGTGGGTTCTGCATTTGAGGCCAATGTTACTTACAAAAAGAGTCAAGCAAATCAAAATGCATGTGAGCTTTACAAATACATGCCTGTCATAAAAACTCAAGAAAAATGTTATTCTTTGTTCTTGATGTGTCTTTGATCTGGCATTTTTATACTGCTCTCTTGATGTTCTTTGACAAGCATGTTTGCATCTGAGCACAGGTCTAGAATCTCATTCATCATGACGCTTGAAACATCTGGCAAAAATAATATAGTGCTCTATTATCTTACTTTTTCTTTCTTTTTTTTTGTCTTTTTTTTTTTTCAGCCATCAACATCGAAGGACTTATCACTTCAGTGATGATCCACCCAGCCCCCCTCCTCCTCCAGCTTACAGTCCACATTCAGATGATATGTTTCTAGGGTATGAATAGACATAAAATATCTGTGTGGTGATGTGTCTAGAACAAAATTTACAAATTTATTTTTCATCATTTTACAGATCAACATTCCCTTTCCTTTCATCACTCTTTTAAATCACTCCATGGAGTTCTTTCTGTATCTTGTGCCTATTTGTCTGTGCTTCCATCTGCATATCCTATATACAATTAATTTGCCAAGCCACTAATTATTTCTGGTGAAGAAATTTATTGCTATATTTTTCAGTATATATAGTATAGAAAGTTACGCTACTCATATTTGTGAAAATATACTGTTTGAATTATTTTGTAACAGTTGGAGGACTGTTCTATCATCTGTGAGGTTTGCACTGGACATTTAGAAACCAGTGTGCCTATGTACTGCTTAGTTAGTATCCACATATCATTACATCTTTCCATCAAACTTCCTTCCTCCTTTAATGTTCCAGTCTGATAATAGCATTCTAGAGTAAAACACTCCCATCAAACTGTTTTCTGCCATATCTGCCATACCTCATCAGATAACTTATTCTAGATATAGTTACTTTGAGCCTTGGCTTTGAGAGCTGTGTTTCAAATGAAATACTGCCTGACACAAAATTGATCTGTAGGCTTACTCTGTGCTGGATAATTAAGATAATAAATCACTAACCCTTTTGAACCCTGTTCACTAGTGCCTGAAAAACACCTATCCCTGGCCTTCTGGGCCGAGATCACATATTTCTCATTTCTTGTTCAATATGTTTTGTAAACACAAGCCTCAAACTCATTCATGGGCCCAGATATTTGTAATCACCATAGTCCAAAGTGTCCTTGCCTCAACGCAACCTATTACATGTAGATCTAATTTTAAATGTGGTAGACGCACGCTGGAGTAAGTGCGTCAGCCCAGTCTATTGGGCAATGGGGTATTTGACACTGGAAAATCTGACAGGTGTACTGGGCTGTGGGGTTCAACATGATGATGTCAAATTTTGAAGTTTCATAATATCAGTTCATCACATTTATAATGCCGATGTTAGTCTCACTTAAAGATAATAATAATAATAATAGAGAGTATTTATATAGTGCTTATCCCTGTAATTACAGGCTCTAAGTGCTTTACAATCTATTATTACCCCGACAGACCCAAAGGTGACACTCATAAACGTTCTCAGCTTCCTGGGAAGCATACAAGGTGGCTGCCTATTAGGCACTCAAATCCTTATCAGTCTAACAATGTCAATCACTGTCTATAGTCGGGTACCCATTCAAACCTGGGTGGAGTCAGGAAATGCGTATAAATTGCCTTTCCCAAAGACAAAATGTCGGGACCAGCCAGGATTTGAACCCGGAACTTCAGATCCCGAGTCGACGGCCTAACCGCTAGCCCACGACACCAAAAATCAAGTTAATAAAAAATAACATTTGTGAAATCACCATAAATACGTATCTTCTTTTCTGTCATTTTGAAACTTAGAAATTATGTAACTTTTGTAAATTGTTAAATGACTTCACGTCTACGCATCTATTCAATAAATCTGCAACAAAACCAATAAAAGGCTTATGGACTCGAAAACTACTGAAATGTGGTATACAGCACTGTTAGATAAAAATATCTGTGTTCTTACTTAAATCAAGTCAAAAAAAAAAAAAAAAAGTTTACTGTGTTTAATGTTATCCCAAAAAAAGGCGATAATAATTAAATAGTAAACTTTGAGAGTATTTTATCCGAATTTTTCGTTGGACAGAATGACACGTGCAAAACAAATACGTTTTCCTTCAATAACATTCAGTTTAATCAACCAAAATATCAACATCGAGGTGAACACACTTGCCATGTCCTTAAGTCACCACAACGGCCGTGTGTCTCTTATGGTATATATATGAAAAAAAATAAAAACTCCCACGAAAGCAATGAGTTCTCTTCTAGTCTTACTTAATATGTCAGTTAGTCTGCCGATAAGAAGAATTCCTGGATACGAAATTCTTTCTCTAATTATTATTATCATTATTATTATCATTACTACTACTACTACCACTATTATTACTACTACTGCGACTACTACGACTACTGTGACTGCTACTACTACTACTATTATTACTACAACAACAACAACAACAACTACCACTACTACTACTACTACTACTACTACTACTACTACTACTACTACTACTACTACTGTTGCATTGAACTCTTAACACATCCTCGTAATTTAAACACATAACCCATTATGCACAGCTCACAGTGAAACGTAAAAAAGAGCTAATGTGACTGCGTTAGCCCTCAAAGTGTTCGGCAAATCACAGAGACGACAATGTTTCTATAATCATATTTATTCAGGATGAATGAGTGGCAATAAAAGCCTGGGTGGTAATATAACAACGAATTTGCATGCATGCAATTGGTTTGCTTGTTATTTAGAAAGTATTTAATTCATAACACAAAGTACTATGAACAGAACGCCCCCTCCCCTCCCCCGGCCCACTCCCGACACTTCCAGCGTTAAAAATGGAACAAAATGGTTAGCTTTTAAGAACCACCATATTCTCTTGGGTGTTAACCAGCTCAGCACTGGAGTAGACCAATTTGCCCCAGTGATCCATAGATTAACTGTGTAGTCACTATAATTGTGCTGACTGACCCCTGGCGTGAAAGCAGTTCTGGAAAAAACCAACTTTCACATTTTGGGTTTTTATAAGTAAAGAAAACAGTAAGGCCAATTTTATGGTCTGCTCATGGGAATAAACAAGTGAATTTCTATTGCTAACCTCTGACGGGGTGTATGAGAACGGTACGTTCGTGAAGTTATTGTACATGTCTTTCATTATGTTTCAAAACAGAGTGTCCTTAGCACTATTAAGGCAAGTCTTTTCTAAACGCTCATCTTTAGCCTTTTACATTACATTTTCTAGTTCAGGTGGTAATATAAAACTCAGATATGAATCGCGAATCAAAGCTGACTATGGAGACAAATATGAGTTTTATTTTCACAAATAATGACATAAACCATATTATTTTAACGATCGATATGTTTTTATCGATACTGGTGTTTTCACTTTCTGCAACATGACATTCAGTTAACGCAATCCTAATCAAAATCCTTTTTGTCAAAGGGAGTAGAACTAGTATAGTAATCGACAGACACGTCTTGCATTCAAGCAAGTCATAAAACGTGAAATGAGAAACTTTTAATAGGGCTTGTTATTTTCTTTCTTTATTTTATGTCAACTGTAGCAGGCATAAATCTGAAACTTTGGTGTTGGTTTTGGAATGAGATAGAGGAAATCACAACAGAGTTTTTTTCTTTCTTTGTGACCTTCATGAAACAATCGGGTTCCCTTAATATAGAGATTTCATCCTCTTTGGTGCTATGAGCTCCCAGACATGGCTTCGGAATCTGTAACAGTCTTTTGGAAAGCTATTAAATGAATAAGTGGTCCAAGTTATAAGATAAAAATGTACTCTGCAAAAATAAAGGATAAGTCAACAGTTCTATATTCTGTCTCAGGTTAGATGTTATCAAGACGCAGCAAACTGGTGTATAATGCAAAAGAATAAAGAATAAAAACATACAAATTAACCGATCTTTACGATTTAAAAGCCAGCGATTTATTTAAAAAAATCAGTCGTGAACATCTTGTGTCTTCTGGTGGTTTGGTTTAATCCACTGCAACGTGTTTTATAAGTTAGTTTTACTTTATTGGAGATGATCCAATTATTTTGAATGTCACTGATATCACCTTACACCAGCAGGGATGATTCGACTCAGATAAAACCTCTTAGAGACAGATCATATAAATCAGCAATGTATATTGTTTTAATTATGTTTAAATATTGACTGGATAATTCTGTATGAAACACCTAGTGTTTTCTGCTGGCAGTTGGTATGAGATCATGTTGTTGGCTGAATCAGAAACTCATAAAGAGGGGGCGTGGGCGTCCTGGAGGTGATTTTTTATTATTGTTATTAAAGTTTAAACTTTTCCATGATATTCAGCATGTTCCAGTTGGAGGAAAACAGTAAAAAAAAAAGTTGACTTTTTCATACCGTCGCCATGGCAGCGCTGCCATCTTGGATTTTGGCGTCCCTAAATTGACGGATTTTAAAATCTATCTCTTCCGCCGAATTTCAACGAAACTTGATAAAACTTGGTGAATACATTGTTTAATATAATATCTAAAAAGCTACTTATCTATACATCGTTCCATACAATACACAATTTTCTATAAATTTTGAAAATACCATGTAGCGGAAACTCAAATTTCGCCATTTTTTCAAAGTAAAAACCCAATTTTCTCTAAAACTTACAGGCCAAATTTAAGGCCCGTAAATAACGTTCTGGGTTTTGTGGTGACAATGATGCATACACAATTTGGCTTGAATCAGTTTCGAAACAAAGAAAGAGATAGCAAAAAACGGTCAAAAAACTGGGTTTTGAGAAAAACGCGTTTAATGTTGTTTTTTTAGCGAAACATTGACACGAAGAGTTTTTTTATTCGGCTTTCAGGCTCAAAATAGCCTTTTTTTTTTTTTTACATACTAGCCCTCTTTTCATGACTTTTGGGTCGCTTGTTGCCGGTTTTTTTTTTCTCTGGGCGTATCTTTTATCGAATTTTGCTTCCTACTTCCATCTTTATATGAACCACTTTCGGGTTCTTGGGGGCCTTTGTGTGTCCCCATATCATTTTTAGTGCAAACCAAGAGTGTTTTGACCTTTACTATGACAGATAATCGACAACCGAGCTATTAGTAGCAGAAAGAAAGCAATATTGCGCTATCTTTGGGACGGGGAAAGTCATTTTAGAACACTTAATCGATAATTTGCATAATCAGCAGTTTTTCTCGCCTCACAGTGGTCATCCAGTGCCCAACCCTGTCCAACTCGTGATATTGCATTGTTAGGAGAGGTGATATTCAAGTGCTTTTGCACCCTTTGACTATATATAATCAAACGGCGATGATCTACGGCCTCATATAGCAGCCAGGTGGAACCAAATCCTGACTGACAATACGCTAGGTCTACCGTTGAATGACCACTGGTCAAACACGTTAGAATGGACTTACCGACTTTTTGATAACATTTTTACACGCACAAAAAGCAGTACTTTTAAGAGAAAACAAAAGCTCAAAATCGCATTTTTTGGGCAAAATCCACATTTCAGGACGCCCCCCCCCTTAAATATTTGATATCCGACCGCTGACTGTGTCTGTGTAAGGATTTAGGCAACTGAACCGGAACCATATCTAGGTGCAAATTAGGGTGAATAGAAAATATGATCTGCTCTCTTGAGATGTCAGATTTTCTCCTCTACTTCCATCATGGGTAATTTGATGAATGTGATCGTGTGACTAACTGATAAGCAAACAGGTGAGGAATATTCTATTGAGATGTGGAACTGAGGTGGAGAAATCAGAATGTGGATTGGCTTGTTGGCATCTGTCAGTCTCTAATTACCATAGAAGTGAACTCAGACCAATCGGACGTCAAGGCCTGAGATTTAAAAACCTATCCAAGAATGATAGTCTCTTCCACGTGTGGCGTAGATGAAGCCTGGCATCAGTTTATCCTTTTAGCTATCTGTTATCTTCTCATTTACTTGGGGATTTTTGTGTATGTATTTATCTCTGCCAAGAATGGGAGATCTTGTTACGCTGACCGTGTTGTGTTGGACAAGTGGCACTTCATGACTTCAAAATGCTTGACTGGTTTATAAGCGAGTAATAAGCGACCAATTCAACAAATATCCTGTCACAGTATTGTTGACAATCATATCGCTGCCATTTCCGGAATACAGGACACCTACTCGATCCTCACTTCAGCTCGGTCTTGAGAAATTTTACAACTCTACTAGTTGAAAACAGATTTCTCTCTTCATCAGCCAATTTATCTATGGAGATCATATCCACGCAGCACTCGGCGAGAATTTTTGTTTATATCATTGCAATGAATGATGTAATTTAATATCGTTTTCAAAAGTCAACAGTTCAACTAGGATATAGAATAATGTTCACTCGAAAAGAAGTATGACTATTCATGTAGGCAGGAAACAGTCAAGTAGAGTGAAGATATTTGAAGTGACATTAAAGTGAAGTGATATTTTTTTTTCATTATTATTATTTTATATATCTATATCTATATCTATTATTTATATCTATATATATATAGATCTATATACATATAAAATTGACTTGATATGTATGATAAAGAAACATTTGACTATTCGTAAAGGCTTAGATCCAGGAAGTCATGTTAATGACAAAATGGCAGATTGAAAAAACAAAAAGATTATTTGAGTCGTCTAAATTCATAACAGAAATATTGTGAACATTTATTTAATTGATTGAATTTAATGAATGGAAAGTGAAATGCTAGAGAAATAGTTTTATAGTTTTTGTGCTAAAAAAGAAGAGAAAAATGATTGACCACCAAGAGGAAAATCTCACAGCGTTATAAAAGATCGTATTTTGGGATGTCAAGGAAAGTTAATAAAACAAAGGCTATCTGAAGACTCGTGAAAGAAAAAGAACAGAGAAATGACCAGGACTTTCTTTACAATACACTAATCAAAATTTGGTAATCACGAAGGGGAACCGTAATTAGAAAATCTTCACCTCATAAGACCATTACCTAGATCATTTTTTGGCCATTTTGAGAAAAATAAAACAGTTTCAATTTCATCAATAAACACCACAAACAAATTTTATTTCAATTAGTGCAAGCTTTTAATTGAAATTCAAAGGTAGGAAAGAGCCACAATGTTCACCTATGACCTAAACTAACTTCGGCCAGAAAAAAGATTTAGGCATTATCATAATAAATATGAACGTCACGGAACGAATTGGAGAAGAGTGGAGGGGAGGGGGGGGGCTGGGATATTGGAGGGGAAGGAGAGGGAAGGAGCGGTACCTGTCTGGAGCTGGTCAGGGGAGCAGGTGTTTTGAGCGTTCATTCTCTCCCCTATCCTGGCAGTAATTGGCCTCGTTTGCTTATGTAATGCTTGAGTAGTCATTGGTGGGTACGTGAGTTAAGTCTGTTATAGCGAGGGAGCCACAGGCGAGCAACAGAAGCAGACCTCGATAAGGCTATTGTGTATGTTAATGTGTTAATACTATGAGGGTTTTGTTTATTTGTTTGTTTGTCAGTGTGTATGCGCGTTTTGGCCGATTTTGTTCCATATGACTCTTTGTTTTTTGTTTTGGGTTGTTTTTTTTTTTCCTTTGGTTGTAGCCATGTTGTTTGTTCTTATTTAATTCCAGTCATGTTTGCAGCACATGTCATGTAATATTCTACGCCTTTCTTTCTTCATGTTGCCTCTTCTATGCCCATCTGTTAGCTGTTATCTTACGTTTTGCCCAATCTCGGAATTATGTGTAATTTGGCCAGAACTTTAGATCTTTGCAGGAAGCATCGTCTAGTGGCCAGCAGGACCTATTTAACTATAAGGACATCAAAATTCTTAGAATTCTATTACAAGTTTGCTGTTCTGATCGTGGTTTCTTAGCAGTCTCTATTGCTGCTATAGTGTCATCACTTATGACCTCACTTATTAACAATACAATTGTTCTAATGCCAGTCCACTTGTTCATTATATAAATCTTTACGAAAGGTTTCTGAGAATATTTTTAAAGTTAAATTAGTACTGCTCTATTGAAACGGAAAAGGTCTACATTGTCGTTTCACTTCAGTCCTTTGACTCCATCTGTCCATCTGAGAGTAATCTGAACGGCCAGTAAAGAGTCGTTCATCTGTTTTCCTCTGCCTCGCGGCTGTGGATGGAGTAAGGCTGAGCTTCTGTAAACGTTTAGTCCACATTTGGATGACGTCAGAATATATCTATTTCTTGCCCCTTTTCGCTTCATTGTATTTTGTATTTCAGTTTCATTTAGACCATTGAATCTTTTTCATATGGCCATGCTATCTCAATATTCCTTTGCTCATCAGTTTAAGATTGGCTATTTTTTCACTGAAATTTTCCCGGACTGTGGCCTTTGAGGTACCAGTCAAAAAGCCACTGTCGATTTACGGAGACTCAATCACGCACTAGATTAGTGAATCAATAGCATTTGTGTGCTTAATAATTTCTGGTATTTGATATAGTCTAAAATGTATCTTATTACTTTATAATGTCTCTCATTCTGCCTATCTCTGCTAGACGTTAGCTTCCTACCCTATCACCACCAACTGTTTATTACTGCATTACTTTCTGATATCAATCATCGTGTGATTAACTGCATCTTCACCTTTCCCATACTCTCTTCTGAATCACCGGTCTTTTGAAACGTAGACACTATTACAAGCATGCGTGGGCAAAGTAAGGTCAACATTACAGTTTTTGGGTCAAATTTAAAAACTTCACTTTTGTTTCTTCATCCATTGTGCATAAGAACTAACTCTGCCAGCATATAAAAACAAAGTGAGCAGAGCCTCCACTCATGTTTTTGTCTTAATTTTGATGTTCATATCATTGAAAGCACGCATTTCTTCATGGATTTTCTCAAAAAACAAAAAAAAAAAACAAAAAATTCTGCAGAAAAATCCTTCTTTCCTATCTTCTGTCCGAGGTGAATAACTTTTTCTAGGCTGCAAAAACGGTATTTTCTTTAAAAATAGTGAAATTATCTTTTTTTGTTGTTGTTGTTGTTTTTCAGTAGCACATGCCCTCGAATAGTTCAATTTTGCACTTTTCGTGTTCTGTCACGAAATTTTCATTAAATGTTCCGTATTTCCTATTGTGTATTCGTCACGATATTCTCATTAACGTTTCCATATTATCTCTCCAGCCGGTGGAGTAGAAAGTCAACAAGTTAATCTCATTTTGTTTTTCATGGGATTTATTGATAGTTTTTTCAAAAAACTCTTATATCTGTGTATGTCAAACTGTGCAAAGCATCTGTGTTTGAGAGTCTTCCCCTTGCATACTGTCACACACCAAACGTTATTTCCTGAAAGTCTGTAAATGTAACATTAGATTGAGATTTTAATGCCCAATTCAAAGCCTCCCCTGTCTCCCCCCCCCCCCCCAACACACACACACACACTTTCCCTAAAATACTTTGAAATCACACAGAGGATGACTCAAAGCAAGCAAGATTCCAGAAATGGTAAGAAAGCATGACGTTGAATATAATTATGTTTTATATACTAACTTTCTCGATATTATATTAAATAAGCATCGAGCTTTGTATGTCTATTCCTGTTCTCACTCATTAGATGGTCTTTATATAAACTAGTGACTAATTCTCATGCGTTATTATTCTTTTCAATCCTTAATTATTCACAGAATCACAAGATTTGTTCATATTACCAATTTCACTCGCTCTTTGAGTCGGTGGATGATGAGTTTGTTGTCAGTACAGAAGTGTCCTCAGAAAGTTGAGCTCAAGATGGAAGAGTAGATCTTGATAAAAGTATCATTCAGGGATAATCATTGGGCGAGTGGTCATTTGGCTCTCTGTTGCCCTACCCCTCTTTGCTTTCGGTTCGAGCTAGCAACACTCATCTGGGTGAAAACACTTCACGAGCTTTCATCCAGCTCGCCTAGTCAAGCTTTGAAAATGTAAGCTCTCTCTCTCTCTCTCTCTCTCTCTCTCCATGGCTGGCTGCCGCTGGAGTGTAGCAGCAAATCCAAAGACTGTCTGAGAATACTTTCATTTGGCATCCTTGCAAGACAACCCAATAGATACGTTTTTTTGGAAGAGTATGGAGTCATTACTGTACAGAAAAGTATCTTTGTATCAAAATTTTTGCTCTTCCATGTGTTGCCTGAAATTTTGTTCTTATTTAAGTTTAAATGTGCCTGCCGGTGGTATTGTTCGTTAATTGCAGGTATGAAACGGAATAGATAGATATACAGTTTGACTATTGACATTCACTTCCTCAGGAAAATTGTTTTTATTCTAATTCACTCTCCGGTATATTATAGGGTTTCGAAGAGCAGTCCATTCAAACAAAAAATATTATTATTACCAAGTAAAAACCAACCCAGAATGAAATCCTATCCTGCTTCATGTGTTGAGACTCGCATAATCATGATGATGTGAGTTCTGGAGCATCATAAAGGATAAAACTTACACTAATGTTACTACCAATGAATGCATTCAGTAAGTTTATGCTGTCGAGTAAGATTACATAAATGATGATCTCGGTGTACAATTGGATCCTTCATAACGCTCTCTTGATATGGTTTATTTGTGCCCATAGAAACGTGATAACATAACACCGGAAAAATTGTTCCTCGCAGAGAGAATTAAGACACCCGGCAGATTCCTGGTCACCTGACTCGATTGACACTTCACTTTCAGCTCCTTTCAGCGTTCAACCTTTTCTGACATGAAGTGCAATACTGGGCTTCGTGAAGGTCTCTTCTAACATCAATATGATTTTGTCTCCTAAAATAGCAATGGTATATTTTTGGATAATAGGCCGATGCAAATGTTCAGACAACTATTCCAAATGTTTCTTTTTGGGGATGGGGAGTTGGGAGAAAGACTGGGGAGGAGACAATCTTGTTCTTCGTAATAGCGGATCGACACACACACACACAAACACACACACACACATACATACATACATGCGCATGTGCTCACATACACACACACATGCCCATGTGCTCACATACACATATGCACACTAATGTTTCTCTGTCTTAACTTTAAATCAATTTCATATCTAAAAAAAAAAAAAACTCTGTTAAGAATGAAGTCATGGAAACCTAACTCTCATAATTAGCAATAAACCGGGTAATTCTTTTTTGCAAGTCATTTTCAAATGTTGACAGCGGTAGGTCATTTAATAAGTTCGTCGAATTTTCGAAAGACAGTGCATCTTTATATCATTTTAAAAAAATGAATACTTTCCACAAGAGACTGACGGGAGACAAAAAAGGGAATGAAAGGGAAAGAGAGAGAGAGACAGAAAAAAAATGAAACACACGAGCACACACAACGAGAGAGAGAGAGAGAAAGAGAGAGAGAGATAGAGAGGTAAAGAGAAAATTTTTATGCTCAAGACCTGAGTGTGCAGATCAGCAATAACTTCAAGGCTTCAAGGCTCTCCGTGGTAGATTGGATGAGAAATCGTGTGGAGTATCTTCTCTTTCTTTCCTATTTCTTTGTCATTAGAGTATCCCCATGACGGAACGAGATTTACGACACAAGGCTGATGGAACTTCAACATCCTTGTCTGGAGAAGTTTGTATCCAATAACATGTCTATTCTTTCAAGCTATTGAAGCCTGCCTTTGATCCCGACATCAACACGCCATTGTTTTCATGAGCTGTCTTCATCGGAGCTAAAGAACGCTCTTCTAATTTTTTTTAAAATTACCAAGTATTCCCGTGCTCAGCTTTATGACAGCTCGTTCAGTGTCTTCAAGTAGCATCGGGAGACATGTCAATGTTAATATCTGCCAGATAAACAGTTCGATTTCAATAATTCTCATATAATTGGCCACTTCGGTTTCACGTGACCGGCATGGCATGCTTGTTTAGCGAAAGTTTATTCTTTCCAGGAGCTGTATAATAAGGTAGCCACCGCCCACCCATTCATGTCCGCTCTCTCTCTCTCTCTCTCTCTCTCGTGTGTGTGTGTGTATGTGTGTGTTTTTTTGTTAACGTCCACAGTACAGCCAGCTTTGTTAAAAGAGACAATTTGGAAAACAGACTTAAATTGCCACAAAGACCATTCATTTCATCTGAATGAATTATTGAAGGGAGAACTTCTGAAGAGCAACATATACATGTACATTTTGTAACATTTATGTACATGGAGTACTATTTAAAATTTTTCTTTTCTTTTTTTTTTTTTAAGTTTTGTGAGCTTGTAGTTACGAGTATTTGTATGGGGGGAGGGGGGAGGTTTATGTCTATATTTATTTTTCTTTTCATATTCGTGAGATTTATTGTTCTAACTTTAAATTTATTACAACATTTCTGTTGTTTGGACGATCCCCTTGGTGTCTCTCTTCAGTACAGAATGTATTGCTCAGCAAATGTCTCTGACGAACTATTCTCTAACTAAGAAAACGCCATTGTTTCTTGGCTCCAGATTTGGTCGAATATCAAAGCAATTATTAGCTTCGTTACAGGTAATTCTAGAGGAGAAGGGGAAAGGTTGGGAAGGGGAGTAGGAGGGAGATGAAACAAAATGAAAGTGAGGGAGAAAAGAAAATGGAATGGATCAAAAGAAATCATAGAATGACATAAGAGAAATCGCCCACGCAAAGATTTCACCTTGTTAAAGGAAAAAAAAAAAAAAAGAAAAATAGGGAAAACTGAGTGACATAAATCCAGACCACTGTGCCCTCTCCATCGCCCTATTTGCCACGGGCACCAAATCTATAAGTATTGAATGAAGTGAGGTCATTGTCCCTCAGACCGATAGATGGGCTTGTCCAGTGTAAATCTTGGGTACGGCACTAAGTAATTGTTGCCGTAGGTATCAAAGAAACAGATGAAGAAGAAGAAGAAGACAGAGGAAAGGAAAAAAAAACACGAAGAAAAACAAGAACAAGAAGAGGAAGAGGGTAATAAAAAGACCAAGAATGATAAGAACAAGCAGATCAAATGTTAGAAGAACAAGATAAAAGGAATCGGAAGAACAGGAATAGGAACAAGAAGAAAGAAGATGTTAACGTAGACGAGAAGAAGAAAATGGAGGAGAAGAAAAAAAAAAACACGAACAAGAAGAATCAAAGAGAGAAAGATAGCAGAGAAGAAAATATTTGGATGAGTTTTGAAAGGTTCTGAACTGGCTTTGGTCATGTGTTTTGGCCCTCCATAGCACTTGCAAATGCTTTATGTGAAAGTGCCCGAAGATGCATTCTTTCGTTCATCTTTCGTCCTATCTGTTATTGTATCAAAGCTAACAATGAACAAAATCAAGTCGGTTCCACAAGAAATTCCAAGGATTGGAACATTGTCAATTTCCTTCATAGCGATATATGTTCAAAATAAGTTTTCGCACGTCACATGATTACACCGTTTTAAAACGTCACATGAAGAAGGGCGCTATCCACTGAATTCAGCGGCGATGTTATTCTGTCTTTGTATTTGTCCAAGCACATACCGCTTAGCTTTCCTTTGGTCTCAGAATAAAACCAAAGACAGTAACATGATAATTGCCACTAACTGCGACAACAGCAAAACAAACAAAGCAAAGCCATAGCAACGACAATCTATATTACCTCCTGATTAACCCCAATCTCAGTCCCAAATGTCACAGGTAAAGTGTTGCTATAGGGAATTATATTGTCAAAATCTTCTGTTCGGGCCATTCATTGCATTGACACATTTTAAGGCTAGAATTAAAGAACGCGATAATAGAGAAAAATCTATGGTTCCTTTTTTCTTCTTATTATTATCAACAAAGGGATTTTTCAAGTTCACCCTTCTATCTCTATTGTCTTGATCCATAGAGTTTTAATCCACGCACATGAAATCGAGGTGGGTTTTGTTCCTCAGCGATGCATTCTCAGAACATATAATATAAGTGAATACTAGGATTTAAATTAAGCCAGATACAAAGAACACCAACATGATCTTATCAGTACACTATCAATCTACCAGTTTCACGAACAACACAAAAAACAACAACAAACAAACAAAGAAAGACACACACACACACACATACGCAAAGACAGGCACACATCCAAAACAACGTCTGATAAGAGTTCCAGAAACAAGAAGAATACCCGCCACAAGTTTCATCAACATCACGCACCAGTTTCAACAACAACAACAACAACAACAACATCAACAACAACAACAACCATATAATTATCACCTGTTTTGTTAGCGACCAACACCTTTACCAAACCACTAATTCCAACAACAGTATTAGTAAGAAGATGATAAACATGACGTCACAGCAACAACAACACCCTATGTTAAGCTGCCTGCTGAGTACAAGAAACTGCACACTGAGACCTGTAATATGCCAGGTTCTCTGGCTGATTGCTTCGACCTTTCCTGATCCGGTTTCTGTAGTCCGCGGCGCCAATTTGTGGGGAGGGGCGAACATCTATTTTGTTTTCTTTTGCCTTTTACTGTACATCATTTTAATGTATACATACATCATACGTACGTCTGATTGCCACTGCAACGATCATCACCTTGGAATTTGTCTTGTATTTGTTTTTTTAAAGTCTACCTGGCATATTGTCTCCAAACCGAATAACGTGGCATGTCATTTTTAATATCCAATTTTGAAAAAAAAAAATGACATGATAAACTCGGAATTTCAATAAAAGTTCCTTTTCTTTTCTTTTTGTTGAAATTTTGAAAATGCGATATATAACATATGTACAGAAATGGCAATATTTTATTATATAAAAAAAAAGTATGCGAGCCAAATATGATGAAAATATATTTGTAAGTTTTAGAAGGAGTAGAAAAATAAGGGGAAAAAACAAACAAGTAAAAGATTTGGAGACAAACGAAAAAAAAAAAAAGCCAAATATGATGGAAAAAAAAATGAAACACCTTTACAAAGCGCTTTGCACATTTATTTTGTGTGACATTAACTTAATATAACTGTGTGATAGCTTAACATTGTTTTGACATAAATTTTCTCTTTCGCTCCAGCCGATCTTATGGGGACCAGGCGTGTATTTGCTTAGAGTCCTTTTTTTTTTTTTTTAATGTATGCATATTAAAATGCATGCGCCATTACGAAGTGGCGCTGCGCTGCGGCGACGCGGTCTGAAATGGCCAAGACAATTTCCCCTCTTGGGGAATCAAGGGATGGTACTTTTACTTTTCATTATTTGTTCTTTGGTTTCACTGTGTGTTTGTCTGTTCAGATAAAGCACCTGTAATAGAAACTATTTAGATAATGTGTAGGTGCTTTTTCTTTTACTGGGCATTTTTGTGTGTAGAGAAATTATTTTTGCTCTTGACATCACGACGTGCAAAGATGTGTAATGACGAATTCAGGAAGAAGTACAAAATTGCTACTTCAAAATGTGGCAGTTCCGAACCCAACGGAGTCCATCCCTATTAGTCAGAGTTTGGTTGGAATGTGCCCGGGGCCCCTGTTCTTGCCTATCCATCCGTGTAATAAGTCTGCCTTTCATTCGTCCAATTTCATCGCTCCCTTTGTTTTTGTTACTCTCTCTATTTTTGCTTGATTAAATTTCTCAAATAAGATGCACCGAGGTTTAAAGAGATTAAAATAAAATCATGACTATTATAATATTATTTCATGTGTGTGTGTGTGTGTGTGTGTGTGTGTGTGTGTGT
>JBCAUA010220499.1:0-12219 GCA_038406235.1 Peronia verruculata | reverse complement strand
CCCCCCCCCCCCCCCCCCCCCCCCCTCCCCATGACAAGCTCTGTGCGTGCCTAGTACATGTATGTACGCGATGGTATTGCCGTCTTTGTGGTCGCTGTGCATGTTTAGCCATGCGGAGCAGATTTGTCGCGACGCAGTCTCCCAAAGTTTTTATTGCTTAGTCCCAAATTTACAACAGCCGCATTGTATTGGCTAGTTCGTGATGCTAAAAACTGTATACCTCATGTAAAGAGTGCCTGTTTATTTCATACAAGTCATGAAGTGTGTGTACTCGGAGTAAAATGTCCAGCTTGCAAGCAAACAATGCTGTCCGTGATCTAGATCTATTGCACAACGAACACATGGTAGGATTGTATGTAAACTGTGATGTGTGTATGTAGTGTATTCTGAGTGGGCCCCGGTCGTTCTCACCAGTCACCACAGTCTGACCACGCCAGCTCCTCTCACTCAGAACCATCAGTTTGACATGCCACCCTATTGTTCGTGCGGACAAGTAGATGCAGATTTCCCATTTCCCCATCCGCCTTTATTTGGCATTGGTATAGATCTAATCTAGATCTACGTGTATTATTTATTACTTGTATAGTATTTTCTAAAAGCTGTAAGAGTATGTGTGTCTTACATCTTGGAAAGACACCCAGAGATCCAGATATATCTTATGAAAGTTAGACTAGTTCTTTAAAAGTGTGTCTAACAATGCAGATTTGGACTTTGACAATGAACATTACTATACTAACTTAATGTACTTTGATAAATAATGTACTTCCATTATGTGCTTTGTCATTGTTTTGTTGTTTTTCACATTAAAAAAAAGTCTGTGATCGAGTCCTTTTTTTTTTTTTTTTATGTTCTGTATCTGTCCATCAATAATGTCTGCTAAGTTTGTCTTTTACAGTTACGTTTAACAGAACTTTCCCTTTTTTTTTATTTTTTAATTTCTTTATTTGTTTCGTTTTTTATATTCCTGACATCAGTGATCAAATCAGATTTTGCGAAGAAAACGTCTCCAAATTTTTTATTCATATTCATTTTTTTTTTTTTTTCATTTTGATGTGTTTTCCTTTTTGTGCTTTTGTCATTGTTTTTTGTTTTTTTTTAATTGTCTGGGGAGTGAACCTGGGTTGAGCCATCTCAGGTACAGATCTTGACAGTAGTAGCAAAGTTCACATTCTGGTTTACTTTAACTATTTTGTAGTGTAAGAATCATTTTATCAAGAGATCCTCATTTTGCCTACAACATATAATAATAATAATAATAGAGAGTATTTATATAGCGCTTATCCCCGTAATTACAAGCTCTAAGCGCTTTACAATCTATTGATTATATTATTAAATTTGTATTTCTGTAATATTAGTCTAACAATTTTTCTGTGCTTGAATGGAAGTGCCACACAAATGGGAGTGTTAGTTTGGAAGGGGCCATGGTGGAGTTGCTTTTTTTTTGTGTGTGTGTGTGTATGTTTTTATTTCCTTTTTTTTTTAGTCAGTCCAGTTTGTTTGAATCTTTATTTGTACCATTTTTGCCCTAAATGTTTGTGCGTTGTCATGTCTTCTTTCCCGCTAATGAGGAATTTTGAGATCTGTCACATTAGGAAACATCATCCACATGTGGTTTTTTTTATATGGTGTGACATGTTTGAAAGTTTCTCATTCGTCTAGATTTGTCTGTCATGCAAAGAGCATGTTGGAAACAAATCAGCATGTGAGTGGAAATCCTTGGTCATGAGACTTACTTCAAAATACCTCATTGAAAATCATATTAACATCAAGATAATGCTTGAAGTAATGTAACCTGTCATCTACAGGATGCTGTAATTATCATTGTTATCTTTTTTTTTTCTTTATTTTTTTTATTACAGTTGATGATTCTTACCTCAGCTGGTTTAACAACTGTCCTGATGCACAGACTGGACTAAACTGGCTCTGTGGGGACCCTGGGCCAAAAACAGGGTATGTTGTGATTGCTGGGTGAAGACTGGGCTTAAGAAAATGCGTGTAGTAGAATATGTTAAGGAAGTGATAGTGGTAATGGATTTGATAACATGCCATGAGCATGTTTAGGTTCTATTGTAATTTTAGCAATATACAGACGGTGAGCATCTGTGAGATAGTCGAAGTTCCATACAAGAAAAGGACTGAACAAGAACCTTTTTTTTTTTTGTTTGTGTTGTTGGTGTAGTTATTTTTATTTTTTTTTTTTGTGCATGTGTGTTTGTCCTCCATTAAGATGTTGTTACCTCAGGTTGAGTAAGGACATAAATATCTTTGTATTGTTTGTCTATATGCCATTCAGCAATAGCCTACCAAAATCTCTTCTTGTCAAATGAAATAAACACATACGCACAGAAAGCAAAGAAAAAAATGTTTTGTTTCTTTGTTTTTTCAACCTGAAATATGCGAGGTGATTTTCAAGCATAAGTTGTTGTTTATAATTTTTGGACCTGTTTTAGAGCTTTGCACCTATCTTACATGTTATTTTTTCCTTTAGGACTGCTGAAAAGAAGACATCCAAGGTGGAAGACATAGTAAGTATCCAGCATTTCTTGATATGACTGTATGTGTGTCTCAATTATCATAACACTATCGTCTAATTTTTGTCGCGGTTGTTTGTGTGAGGGGAGTCTTTGCACTGGGGAAAAAAATGGATCTGATTTACAGATCTACATCTTTCAAAGAGAGTGAAATTTTGCGTGACCGTTTTTAAAGTGAATGAAATTTTTTGTGAGACCAAGATCTATTCACTTTATCTGAATTCAGTGTTTGATGAAATTTGTGTCTTCTTTCAATGATCTTTATGTTATGAACCTCAATCAGTAGAGTAGTAGTGAGTTATTCTAAAGTCACCGCTGAAGAAATAGTCTTTGCAAATTCTAGAAGTGAATGATAAAAAAAGTTTTTGTTTAGTTCGTTAATTCCCTTCGCTTGGTCATTTCGTATGTCCTTACTTTGTGATTATTGAGATTTATGGCAAGCACAGATATTTTTATTGCATTTTCCTGAGATTTCAAGATGGTTAAGAAATATTTCATGTTTTTCAGATGGTGCCTTCTATTTATGACAACAAACCTGCACCCAAAGGCCGCAGAGCTCTCAAGAGGGAAAGAAAAGTAAGATTGCACGAGTCTACATTATACAGTAGTCTTCGGATATAAGCCCAGTGGCGAGACGAGCTGAAAAGCGGGCTTATATACGGAGCGAGAAAATATGCAGAATGAGACAGGGAACATAACAATTTACACTTTATACCTCAAAATATAGTCCCTCAAGGGACTAACTAAAGGCGAATCAACATCTGCATGTAGACAAGGCATCTAGATCAAGCTGGCTGGAATATAGACAGTGTGACACTTAAACGCGCCTGGGAAGGGGTAGGATCGCGTATTCTATTCCAGAGTTGACAGGTGTAGCAGGGTGGCGAAGTTCCCCGACTCTAAGCCTACACCACACTACACACGCTTGTTGTGTAAGGCACTGCTGTTCGGGGGGGGTGCATACCTTACAAGGTGTGGCAAGGCAATGGTTGTACCGAGTGTCGGACGGCCATAGCGGAAATCAGTGGGTAGGGTAACTCAAGCCTCCTGCATCCTCCTACTCGCAATAAAATGACATTACATCATTGTACTCAAGGAAACCATCGTTTGGTAGCAGATAGTAGGCCTACAAGGGCAATAGCTCATATATATTGCTAGTTAAATTTTTTTTTTTTTCCACGAACAGTTTGCACTTTTTAAGCTTGCTTGTATGCGGAGTGAGCGTGCTTACATGCATGAATTATATAGTAAAAGATCTATCATGGGACCAAAGCGTGCATATGAGCGGAGTGTGCTTGTCTCCGGGGCGCTTATATCCGGAGACTACTGTTCTCTGTACATTCCTGTTGATAAAAATATATTTATTGTATGAAGAAATATTTCATCAGTGAAATAATTCAACAGCTTTTAACTAAGTACAACCACGTTTGGTTACACAAGAAGTCAGGTCTGAAATGAGAGTTGATAGATGAATTGCACAAATTTTGCAGTTAAATTCATTGTAACCATAGAGGAGGCCAGAATTGGAATGAACTATTTCTACTACAGTGCACACCTGATATATTGATGCAAGGGTCCAGACATTTTGCGTCGATATAAGAGAAAGTTGATATAAGAGAAACCTCTTTAAGATAGTGTTCTTTCATGACAGAGGTGAGCAATCAATAGTGCTGTATTTTGGCGTGGTAAAGGGAAGCAATCATTCCCTATCGAAATATTGATAGTTATTGTCCTTGATCAGGGGGAAAAAATCAATAAAATCAGCACCCGTCCTTTCGTTTTCTAAATTTTTTTTGTTTTGATGTTTGGCCCGGAAAAGGATTGTTGGTAGATCTTGCGCACAAGAATGCAAACGGCAGGGATTAGATCTACTACTGATACAAGTGTAAGTGATTCCTAACG
Source organism: Peronia verruculata (assembly GCA_038406235.1). Classification (NCBI taxonomy): domain Eukaryota; kingdom Metazoa; phylum Mollusca; class Gastropoda; order Systellommatophora; family Onchidiidae; genus Peronia; species Peronia verruculata. Next base: position 7,786 of record JBCAUA010220499.1, on the reverse strand, counting down.
ATCGTATGAAAGACCAGTTCACTGCATAAGTCAGACTAGATCTAGATCTAGACAGCGCGTGGGTGGATGCATAAAGGCATCACATGTAGATCCACACAAACACACACACACACACATCGACCCTTCCCTATCGCTGACAGTACGGTAGTCCAAACTAGACACAAGCCTCTTTGTTTCCCTTCCAGTGGAGCCACAGGTGCTGGGTCACATGGAGTTCTGTGTAGATTTATTGAGCCCACCACTCCTCTTCCTCCCTGACCACCCAGCATGACACAAAGGCACATGGCTCACCTCTTACTTCTAAATTCTAGCTGAGTGAGAGAAGAGGGAAGAGATTTCTTGTGCACTAAAATAAGGCCTGGGCTGCATAGCGAGTTTGATCGACATGTCGATATAAGAGAAATCAGAAGAAGAGGATGTCAATATAGAGAGATCTATTTACTAACAACAAAGAGGAAAAAGATCCTGGCTTAGTAAATCATGTCGTTATAAGCTTTTATGTCTTTATAAGCGATGTCGATATAAGTGGTGCGCACTGTACTGAGGTATGGCACTGATGCTTAAACTTTTCCTTTTGTTTCAGGCTGAGTCTGACAAAACAGCAGGTGAGAAATGGTTTGGCATGAAAGCACCAGATGTGGATGAAAAACTGAAGAATGACATGGAGCTCATTCAGATGCGTGGAATCCTTGATCCCAAGAGATTCTACAAGCATCGTGACAGGAAAGGCTTACCAAAATATTTCCAGGTAGTTATTATGTTTCATATGTTTTCTCTCTACACAATCACTTTTCAGTTTGGAAGTTGCATATTGTTTGGTATGTCAAAAAGAATTGCTAGGAGTATTGGGCTTTTATATTTATTATTTTATTGTTCATCATAAAAGTATTATATGGGGTTCAAAGCCAAATTTTATTTTAGTTTGATTTAATTTGTTTTTGTTTTTTGTTTTTTCCTATTATTACAGATAGTGACATTCCTTGTATGATTGAAGCTCCATTTTTTTTTTTTTTTTTAGCATATTCTGATAATAGACCAATACAATTGATCTCTTGAAGTGAAAAATTTATTCTGTCGTTATATGTGTTTTGAGTGGGCATTATACCCAATGATTTATCATGCCTTCAATCGTAACAAGAATTTAGTATTCTTTTAAACTACATCTCGCAATGGCGTTGTGTGATCGTATTTTTTTTTAGAACACTTGGTCTTTATCAGGAGCACAATGAAGTCAATTTTATGTTATTCCCCTTTTGCAGATGGGCACAGTGGTGGATGAAGGCACAGACTTTTATAGTAGCCGTCTTACAAAGAAGCAGAGAAAACAGACTCTAGTGGAAGAACTCATGAATGATGCAAGCATACGACAGTAAGTTTCACTGTTTGATTTTCTTTGTTTTATTTAACTTTCATTGCTATAAATAAACTTACATCGCTTTTCTTTTTTCTCATATAGTAAAGATTGTCAGAGATTAAGATAGGAACATAAAATATCATGAAGCTGATGAAAATCCTAGGTGGTACTGGCAAGAGCTAAATTTGTTCCAAAGACAAGGCGAGAAAGTAGGAAGGAATAAAAGACCTTTTATTGATAAATATAAAAGAAATTACATTATCACTGAAAGTTATACAGTGTACTTCCATGCTGATTATAATGTAGTTCCCTTTTACATGGTTTCTGCAGTCAACCATGCCTGAATACACATTTTTTTAGTAATATATAGAAGAGAAAAATCAGGACTAAGTAGTATGTCGATATGAGAGATATCGATACAGATCTATATGGATTTTCCTCTGTAGAAAGTAAGATTATCTCTGTGGTTTTAAGTGAATATGCAATTTTGATGAACAAAATTTTTTTGCATAGAAATTCAGAATGTGGATATTTTGCCCAGACAGCATTGTCTCTGCTACTCTGCATCCAACTTTTATCCCAGAGGGGTTCTTGGATTTTAACATAAATAATACAGTATACATAAGTAATACAGTATACAGGATTTTAAAAATATATTCACCCTTGTCTGAGAAGGCTAGATGTCAGGCTTCCCTACTCAAGAGGCCAGGGAATTATTGTTCACTGGAAAAACTACAGTTTCTAATCTTCTAATCTTTCCCATCCCTTATATTATATGTATATATTTTCTGTCTTCGTTGGGATTAGGTTTTTTATTTAGATCTACCAGGCTTTGGATGTAGGAAATTAATATTGTCTTTGAAGAGTGTACATGTAAGTCAACCCATAAAATTGTGTTACTTCTTGAAGTGTAAAGTAAAGGAAAGCTTTGAGCAATACAAGGGAGTGAATGTGTTTCCTTCTGTTTCATTTCAGGTACAACAAGAGGAAATATGGGGAACTTCAACAGAAGATGAGAGGCAAAGGAAATAAAGTGAAGAAAAAATGAGATCATTGTTGTTTTGAATTATCTGACATGTTGTGCAGCAACGACAAAAAAAAAATAAATGCTATCAACTTATAAAATATGTCTTTGTTCTCCATTATATATACATTTTAGAATAAATGTGTGAAAGTTGTTTGAATGATAGGCCTACCGATAGGCTAACTTTCTGATTGTGTACTTTTTTGTTGTTGTTGTTATTTATGTTGTATGGCATGAGGTGTTTGAGAAAGGACACTATTCTTGATCTGGATCTGAGGATGTGTTTTTGTTTTGCTTTGTACTCACAGACAACGTAGACAAATGTACTCCATCACTTTCTTTTTTTTTCTGACGACATTTTCAAATAGAAAGTACATGTAACATAATTACACTCACAGGGCCATGTTTTCTTAGTTGTTGGTTGACCTTAAGACAGGCAAACATTCAATCATTTAGATAAATTAGCTCTTATTTTCTAAGTAAATGCATGAAGATTAGTAACTTTGAACCCTTTCTTGTCACACTTTTCAAACCACATGTATTTCACTCTCTCAGCAGTTGTAATTTTTCTGTAACTGTAAAGCCTCTGAACACTGCCACTCATGTTTCACTGAAATGGATTTTACCAATCCATTGTTACACTTTATACAGACACAGTACATATTATGACAGCTGCACATGCATATGACTCCAACTAGGACTCCTATATATAAATATAATTATTTATAGGCCCTATTTCATTTCACGTAGCATTAGAGGCATGTCAGCTGCCACTTCGGCATAACACAGGTAGAGGGACTGGGAGACTTAAGATCATAGAGTAAACTGGTTGAAACTTGACACACCCATCAACAAAGACAAAACTACCATGGAAAGGCATTTAGTTAAGTTTTCTCTGCAGCATCACCTGCTAAATATTCATGTACACTGCATAATATTACTGTTTCACAAAGCCATTTAAAAAACAAAAATGTCAACTGTTGCATACAACTGAGCAGTTTACATACTGATCTGAGAGGGAAAATATTAATTAAAGGATAGACAGGTCTATACATGTGCATGTACTTGTAATTTATTCACTCCTCTATGCTCCTTTCCTGTTGAAAATAAATTGTTACATGTCCCTTCTAATTTACCATGAAGTTTGCTTGATATCAGCGATAATGACTGGAGCACCCACGCCAATAAACTTTGCCATAAATGGGTATGGAATGATAGTGACAAAACAACAAAATTATATCAATAATTGCCTGATGTAATCTTGCCTATGTGTTATCACAGATATTTTGCTGAAATCATAGCAGTAGCAGATATGCACAATGTTAAAATAATAATACACGTAATAGAATAAACATTAAATTCCTATGATGGTCTTCGCTATAAATCTTAAGATACATGCGCAATATAAATTAATAAACAAAACAGGAAACTAGGAGTTTTTGTGCTCTTGCCTTCAGAATCACCTCACTCTCATACTCTTCAGTCTTTTGATCTTCGTCGTTGAACATTCATCGATCATCAGTTCAAAAGGACAAGTAGATTTAAATTACTCTACATAGATGTATATTACACGCTGTACATGTAAATTAGTTACTTAACACTGGTCAAAATGCTATTAAAAGTATTGAGACAGCTATGCTTGAGCAAACTACAATGAACATGAACATGTATACATATACACTGTATGTAGTTCGGTGAGTTGAGTCATACGTGTTGCTTTTGTGCCAAAGGAAAGACGGTTGCAGACCAAAGTCATGTATAGTAACATCTTTGCTGGGCTCGAAAAATTTCTATTTCAAGCAGGCTATTCAGCAATGAATGTCAACCAATTCCCATCTGCAAACACGAACGTTGATGTGAAAACTAAAGGCAAAGGCTTATAGGAAGTACATGTAATAGGTACGTACATGAACTACGTAGGGCTACACGAACACTAATCCATGTGCTTTGTACGTGTTAAATTAGTTGTAAGTATTTATATTACATACATGTATAAATAATGATGTACATCTACTGGTACAGAGTTCGGATGCTTGGAATACATGTCTTGTAGGCCAACAACAACAAAAGCAACGAAAGACAGAAACAGCAATCTGAAACTACTGTTACGTGTGCCCAGCTTAACCTACGGCTTTTTGTCGTTGTTCTTTTAATTTGTGGCCAAGATTGCCACTCAGTGGTTGGATTGTTCAGCCACCACAGATCCTGCTCCGCAGAGGATTGATCCATTTGTCGTACAACATTGTACATGTAGACGAATACCTACCGAAATGTTCTAAGATAAAACAAATTTTTGTCATTCAAAGTATTTTGAGTACAATATACTAGGCTACTGATACATAGTATAATTATGTAGGCCCTACATACTAAGACGCATTCACATTACAGACAGACAAAACATAATTCCTATTCCTAGCTTTAGAACAAGGCACACTCAATTACTGTTGATGGCAGAAATATAGGCTACATGTACATGTATGTATTTCTGTAACTCTCAAGGTTGGTTCTTACATGGAAGATGGATACATGGTGTACTGTAGAGCGGATACATAGTGTCTTCCTGAATTTGTTTAGCTTTGCTAACAGGCTTGTAATGGGTGTTGATGTTACAATACTTTCCTTCAACAATTCTGTACATTTTCTTGATGCATCTACGAGTATTCTTTTTTGTCCTGCTCCCGAATATACCTTGCCCAAGACATAATACATGTACAAAAAGTGAATACTACACATCAGGTGCCCAAAGTTATTTTAGTGGGGGCCAAATACAAAAAAAAAAAAATATGTATATATATATATATATATATACAAAGGGGCGGGCCACACTCTACATGTGACGTACTGACACATGACGCAAACAAAAACAAAACAAAATTGACATTGATTTAGATGAGAGGAAAGAGTATATTTCAAGCCTAAATAAAAAAAAGATAATAATAATAAGAAAAGGAAGTAACTCATTATTTTATCAGTGAACTTTTACCTTACAGAGTTTGTTAGACAATTCTTACAACTACCAGTCTGGATAAATCGAAATATGTTTAAACCGAAATAATATGCCCGGTCCCAAGGACTACTACATGTATATAGTAGTCCTTGCCCGGTCCCTAAAATTTTGGTTTAGGCCTGTAACATTGTCTGTATTTTCCGAATTCGCTGCGGGCCAATAAAAACTGTAGTTTTGAACACCCCTGCTCTACATGTATACGTACACCATATTTTTATAGTATCCTTTCTAAACTACTACTACATTCTCTTCTTCTAACTGTAATTATGCAATGAGCGAAACAAATTCCTGAATCCCAACTGGAGTACTCTCAGTTTACACCCTTGTCAAATCTTGGGACTGTACGCGGCTGCTGGGTAGGCCTACTGTACCCCGCCAAACTACTGAATGTCGAGATGATAACTTAAAATATCCATTTATATTTAATTAGAAAGTGATGCATTGTATTGCAGCACTCCTATATATTAGATAGCCTTTCCCTGGGTCCGCTCGGAAGTCATCCTATCAACTCTCGCTATTCCTACTGCTGCTGACTACTGTCTTCTGCTCGAACTCACATTCTACAGCGTACATGTACAATGTACAAATGTTCCAGGTGTGTGGGCTGGAACGGTCTTAAAGTGATTTATCTTCTAAATCTGATTGAACTTAAGCTGACCGTTAATCGGGGCTATGTCAAAACAATTTTCCCCATAGCTGAAATCTGCTGTAGTGTAAAACATTCAAAATCGTAGCACTTACTCACCTGGAATACCATTCCATCCATCCAGACTACCGGTACAGTGATTCTATGTAAATACATTGTACATGTCCTCCCAGAGATGTTAACCTGGCAACTGTAAGATCAAAATTGACCAACATCATAAATTTATACCCTGTAATTCTATTTAATGTATTGAATGACATGGGAAAAACAACTAGGGCGAGATCTTCACCTATTTGGCAAGCTCCGATTTCACAGACAAACGAACATCGCAATGAGATGGTGGAACCATATACATGTACAGTAGACTGTTCTGTGTTCAGTCTCCTTTCCAAGCAACGTAAACAAATGGCATTCTCTTCTTTAGGTCAAGGAGAGCAAGTTCAAGTCTCCTAAGGTTACACTCTCCCCCACTGGTCAAAGTTAACAAGCTCTAGTCTCATATGCCCACATAAAAGCTTTTACATGTATTACATTATATTAAATTAAATATATATACATGTATACACTATATGCATGTACATACATGTATATTAATAATAATATATACATGTACTTGTATATTTGTATATTATATATATATGTATGTACATATAATCAGACTTCACTGATAATGTTAAACAAGTGTACACAATGCACATTATACAAGTAGGCCTTTATTATTATTATTATTACTTTTCGTGCGGTTTATGAAACGTGTCTGCTTATGGGGAAGACAGCTCAATGCGATGAGGCCGGGATCGACTCGTCGGTCTTGCATCGGGGGATGGAAGGACACAAAGATAGAAACCGGCATTTTCCCAGTGATTCAACACTCCCCTGACTTCCTCTCGATAGGGAAACCCGAATCTAGCCTTCTCTGATGAGGGAAAATATATTTCGGAAGTCCGGTGAGTTCAAAATTGATGAAAGAGTAGTCTATGAGGCACAGTCCGGGCAAAATTTCCAAAATCCAAATTTCTACCCACAAAAATTCTTACCAAAATCAGGTAGCGACTTAAAGGCGAGATAATCCTCTATCTCAGGATTGAAAGACTTAAATAATAATAAGAAGAAGAAGAAGAAGAAAAAGAAAAAGTGAGATAATTACTGCACAGAATGAACCAAGGGGACACATTCATTGGCAGATAAATATGATCAACAAACTTAACATCTTCTATTTTAAAGTTTTGTTTGTTTGTTTGTTTTTATTTTCGGTCACTATTCGTTGTTGTACTGATAAGTACCGTAAAACAGTTCTTTTGTCAGCCAAGCTTTGCAAGTCTCAGTGTATCATTGTACACATAGGTATATGTATGTTATTTTATGCACACGAATAAATTAGCACGTATATGAATACATGAATATGAATACAATAACACAAATTAGTATATTGAAACTTTACAAATTATTTTTTTTTAAAAGTTTCTTTTTGTGTGTGTGCTTTTTGTTGATTTTTTTTTTTTTTTTGTAGCCTTTCAATCCTAAGAGGTAGGATTATCCCGGCTTTTAGAAGTTGTCAATTTTTGCTGAGAATTATTGTGGGTAGAAATTTGGAATTTTAGGAATTTTGCCCTGACAGCGGCACTCAGGCCTACTCTTCTATCGATTTTCAACTGCCAAGGGATCTTTAACGTACGTAACGTACACACGGGACCTCCAAATATATTCGCCCTTATCCGAGAAGGCTAGACGTCGGGCTTCCCTACCCACAGGAAG
>JBCAUA010220389.1:0-20829 GCA_038406235.1 Peronia verruculata | reverse complement strand
AGGTCCCGAGTCTACTGCCTAACCGCTAGTCCACTACACCACACAATGGAAATAACTTCAAACCTTTCCAAAAAATCTTGACCTACCCCAGGGTTCACGAGTCCACTCCCCTCCCTTCCTCCACTTCCCCCCCCCCCCCCTTCCCCTTTCTCCATCAAGTCCAACAATTAATGGTTTTATTCTCCCCTTATATGCTGCGTAACTCCGATCGCGACCGCCTTGTCTCCCCTTTGTTTGGCTATCGTGCGAGAATCGGAATGATCCGGTCCAGCCGAGCGCGGCTCTGTGGAAGGTTCAATTACCCTGTGTATTTGCCCGGAGACCCCTGCGCACTGGAGTCAGCCATGTCATCTGTTAATTATTTTGGAACCATGAATTATTTCGGGTACAGCATGAAGATTTTTCTAGTAAAGATGGGCCTGGTATTTGCTTTTAATGAACCCCTTGAGACAATTTATGAGATGGAAAGAGACACATGCCTGATGGATGGATGGATGGATGGATGGATGGATGGATGGATGAAAGAATGGATGGATGGATGGACAGATGGATGGATGAATGGATGGATGGATTGAAGAGGAAACAAGTTGATGGATGCATGACTGGATGGATGGGTGGATGGATAAGAGGGTGGGTGGGTGGCAGAACTGATGGCCGGGGGGACGAATAGACAGATGGGTCTATGGCTGGATGGATGCAAATTCACTGCTATCGAAGGGTTAATTACATCGAGCGTTTGCCTGGAGACCCCACAGCATTGACCTCCGTTACATCATCTATTTATTATTTCAGCGACATGCATAATCATCTTTCGGTGTGCGGCGGAGCAGGGACTCCAATGCAATGAAATTCATGTTATTAAAATTTACTTTTTGCTATACTTTGTCACCGTGAGCAGGTCAGGCACTGGCAGATCGGGGCGATCATTCATAGGACAGATCAACGGGATGGATAAGAAGAAGAAAAAAGCTAAAAAAGTGATTGAGTGAGTGAGTGATTGAGTGGGTGTGAGCGAATGAGTGAGTGAGTGAGTGAGTGAGTGAGTGAGTGAGTGAGTGAGTGAGTGAGTGAGTCAGTCAGTCAGTCAGTCAGTCAGTCAGTCAGTCCGTCAGTCCGTCAGTCAGTCAGTCAGTCAGTCAGTCAGTCAGTCAGTCAGTGGGTCAGTGAGTGAGTGAGTAAGTGGATGAGTGAATGAGTGAGTGAGTGAGTGAATGAGTGAGTGAATGACTGAGTGAATGAGTGAATGTCCCATCATAGCAATGAAAAATCATTCCAGTTTATGTGACATATTTGTACAAGATATAACTACTGACCGCTGGAACAGATCGATCATACAGATCTGACATTTGAAGGATTAAGATCTTTTGACACTTATAGAATCTAAAGTAAAACTGAACATGTTTTTTTGCGTGCGTGTGTATGTGTGTGTCTTTGTGTGTGTGTATGTGTGTGTGTACGAGTGTGTGTGTGTGTGTGTGTTTCTCTCAACTTAAATACGAACAACAGAACGAAGCTGTCACTTTCTGACTACCCCTAGGCTGATTTTTCCCTCGGGAGCTCTCAAAACCAAAACAATAAATTTATTGAAGGTCCTTGCTTGAACAAAGGGATTTGAATTCAGTAATGCAAAGTATTCAAAGTGATTGTTCTTTGCTCAGCCAGTGTCTGGAGTGTCTCCCTTGTCCGGTCTGTATTTTCCACCAATGATGAAGAGCAGCATTTTTTATATTAAGGCGAGAGCGATGCTTAATTACCTGAGTCAATAGATTTGTTCTGGCCAAGCGAAAGGTTGGAAATACCAGCGTCTATTTTTAGCAGGGGGTACAAACACTCCAAGCTATTCACAAATTTGACTCAGTTTTTGGTTTGACCCTGTTACGGTGTGGAGGAAATGTGTCACTAAAACTCTACATTGTGAGCCTATTGAATCTAGATGGCCTCCAAATAATAGTAGTATTGAGTACTGTGTATAATTTAATGACGTAAGGAAAAGTATGACGTATTTCCGGTCTCGCGTTTTTCCTTTGGGTTTGCGTTAAACTAGTGTTTGGGGATTTCGTGGTGGAGCGTAATAAGAGAGTGTTCTATTTTCGGTAGGGGGTACAAACACTCCGCCGGGGGATTTCCAGATCTGTGCATAGTTGAATATGAACTTTTGTGTTCAATTCGTTTGTGCATATTTCGATAACTGTCACTGATGTTTTTTTGTTCACCTTCAAGTGAACCGTTCTAAATTATCTTCTCAAATGCCCGCCAATCAATGAATAAGTGAGTGAGTGAGTGAGAGTGAGTTAATGAGAGTGAGTGAGTGTGCGAGTGACTGATTGAGTGAGTGAGTGAGTGAGTGAATGAGTGAGTGAGTGAATGAGTGAGTGAGAGAGTGAGTGAGTAAGTGAGTGTGTGAGTGAGTGAGTGAGTAAGTGTGTGTGTGAGTGAGTGAGTGAATGAGTGAGTGAGTAAGTGAGTGAGTGAGTGAGTAAGTGAGTAAGTGAGTGAGTGAATGAGTGAGTGAGTGAGTGAGTGAGTGAGTGAGTGAGTGAGTGAATGAGTGAGTGAGTGATCACATTGATCATATATCCACTATACACGCCTGGAGGAACATTAAAATTTCCTTTCATGGCTGTAAAGGTCAGTACGGGACAGACATATCCTGCAACAGAAACTGCAGCTGAACTTTGTATGAGCGATGTTGCTTGGATATTTTCCTCTCACCCTTGGCATCTCTTGACTTCGCCTGATTCAATCCCTACTGTGACAGCTGATTTCCAAGATTCCTTGTTGATCAATCAAAGGTCATGGACGAATAGAAAACTTTGGGATCAATGTACATAGTCCAGTGGATGGATTGACATACACAGACAGAGCTGCATGTCTCAAGTGTAAACTGCTAGTTTTGACACACACAACACGTACATTTCAGCGAATACTCAGCGGAGATAATGTCTAAAGCAATAGAGTCCACCAATATCCCGGGAAATCCCATTGGCCCGTAACCTTGGCCTTGCCCCCGCCGTACGTTTGCCGCACTTCTTGACTTGACCCTGTAGGGTTGGTAGGAATGTTATGGCTAAAACAGAGTAGTAAGTAAAACCTTTGCCAAGGACATGTGTTATATAAGCATATGTCCATTCCCCCTTCGTGTTTACCTCCATGTATAAAGGGGGCGGAGGCGGAAGTCTGAGGTCGTCATATTGTTTTCAACCAAGTTAGGCTTATTTGCGTCTACAGACAGAAAGTCACCCGGGCTTTTGCGCATGCGTATACCGCACGAACTATAGGGTTAGGATTAGGATTATGGAAAGGATTAGATTAGGGTAAAGTTAAAATCGACCTTAATCTAGATCCCTGCACACACACACACACACACACACACACACACACACACACACACATACACACACACACACACACACACACACACACACAGTCATGTTTGACACGATTTCCAATGTAAACACAGCTGATTGCCGTTTCCGTACATGCGCACTTGGCATGGTGCCTGTAGATTCAAGTGTTAGGCCTACCTTGAACTGTCGTGCTGTCATCATCTAGATCCAGATCTAGAAGTAGGCCTAGAAATCCAGATGTTGGTCTGTCACATCAAGTTTGCCACAAGGTCGGCAAACAAAACCGGATAGAATTAACTTGCTATCATCATTTTATTGCACTGAAGTTGAAAGATACTCAATATGTAACCTTCAAAGCTGGCTTCAAAAGATGTTCCTCTTCAGTCTTTTTCATGCAATTGACAAAAGATGGTGGGGGAGGGGGACAGAAACGGACGTCTGACGTCATAATTCTCGAAAAAGGGAACTAGAGGAAGTAGAGACGTCATAATTAATGGATCTATAGATGACAATGAAGCTTTGGCCTTCTGTGACGTAGTAGAGGGCAACAAATGCGTCATATCTTCATCAGTCAGGTAGAAAACTGGGATTCCACGAGGAAAATAGATCTTTGTCTCAGAGACTATCTCTTGAGATATGCGGACGACGATAAAAACCTGAATTCCGCAGTATACAATATCTCAGTGTCTTATGCGAGCCAAGGCGTCTCTAGGCAACCTACAAAATATAACACGACAGGAAATATTTCTTGTTTGTTGTTGGGGAAGGTCCTTGCGACCTAGATTTTGGGATTCGTCTTTGTTTATGGCCTCTGATAGAGAAGGTAGGTGGAAAGTGAGTGAGTGAGTAAGGAAGAGAGGGAGTGAGTGACAGAGTAATTGAGTGAGGGAGGGTCGGAGGGAGTGAGCGAGTGAGTGAGTGAAGAAGGGGAGGCAGGAAGGCAATGAGTGAGTGAAGGAAGGGGAGGTAGGGAGGGAATGAGTGAGTAGGTGAGTGAGTGTGTGAGTAGGTGAGTGAATGAGTGATTGAGTGAATGAGTGAGTGAGCAAATGAGTGAGTGAAAGAATACTTGAGTGAAAGCATGAGTAAATGAGTGCGTGATTGAGTGAGTGAATGGGGGAATGCGTGAAAGCGTAAGCGAATGAGTGAGTGAGTGAGTAATTGAGTGAGTGAGCGATTGAGTCAGTCGGTCAGTCAGCCAGTCAGTCAGTCGGTCAGTCAGTCAGAACTTGAGTCTGTGAGTCAGTGAGTGATCATATTGATCATTATGTAAGTCCCACCATCTCCCTTCCTTCTTAATCACAAACACAAAATAACTATAGCCCTGAACCCTTCTCCGTTAGCTCCGTTTACAAAACTGATTATGTCAGACTTTACTTCCGGTTTCATCGAGTACACTCAGCCTGTTTTGAAGTCAAGTATATCATTTCTGATGATCGTTACCAATTACTGTTTCTCAATTTCTTAGATGTTCAGACAAAAAAATGCTTGTTACACTCACAATTCAGTTATGGTAGATCATGTATAGCATTCAGCAGTTAACCTCACTCACTCACTCACTCACTCACTCACTCACTCACTCACTCACTCACTGACACACTCATTCACTCACTTACTCACTCATTCACTCACTCACTCACTCACTCACTCACTCACACACTCATTCACTCACTTACTCACTCATTCACTCACTCATTCACTCACTCACTCACTCATATATATATCGTCTTTATAATACCAACATCAGTTATTTACAATCAGTAAAGAGTTCTCAAGGACAATGCTCAAATAATAATTATTTCCTTCAAAAACACTGCAGGCAAACACGGGGTACAAACAATCCGCCGGGGATTTCCAGATCTGTGCTTGGTCGAATATAAACTATTAATGCTCTGTTTATTTTTTAACCCAAACTGTTATTCTGTTGATTATTGTATTGTTGCTTTATTTTAGAAAAAGTTCTGATTCCAGTTTTATGCAAACCAAGTCACGATTGGAGGATCTTTCTTTGCTGCATTTGATTGTATTTCTCGATTGTAGTATAGGGTCTGGACAAAAAAAAAAAAAAATCTTTTCCATTCTAAAGTTCGCATTTCTCATTTCATTCTCCCCCCCCCCTTCTATCTCCCTTTGTCTCTCTCTCTCTCTCTCTTTCACTGTCTCTCAAGGTCTCTCTCTTTTTCTCTCTTTCTTTCTCTTTTTCTCTCTCTTTCTCTCTCGTTGTCCTCTTTCTCTCTCTCTTTTTCCTTTTCTCTCTCTTTTCTCTCATTGTTTCTCTCTCATTCTTTTTTCACTCTTTCTCTCTCTTTCTCCTTTTCCTTCTCTCTTTTCCCTCTCTCTCTCTCTCTCTTTCTCTCTCTTTCTCTATCTCTTTCTTTCTTATTCTTTTTTTCTCTCTCTCTCTTTCTTTCTCTTTCTCTCTCTCTCTCACACATACATTGACTGCCTTTCTGTATGTGTTTACATATTTGTGTCTTCTATTCCTCCCTGTGGCACTTTTCTCTCTGTCCCTGTCTAAGTTTAGCCCACCTTCTAACTCTTTCTCTCTTTCTCTGAATACCTTTTGTCTCTCCCTCTCTCTCATTCTCTGTGTCGCTATCGTTGTGTATAATAATTTCATCATTTCTGTGAATTTCTTTGTCTATATCTCACTCTGATATTTCTCTCTGCTCTCTCTCTCTCTATTTGTCTTTCTATCCCTCCTCCCTCTTTCTCTCACCCTCGGATAGCCTATATCTATCGCACTCTCTATCTCTTAACCGCTGCCTGTGTTAGGGCTCTCTATCTTTCTGCCATATCTGAGAGTGAATGAGTGAATGAATAAGTGAATTAGTGGGTTGGTGAGTGAATGAGTGAGTGAGTGATTGGCTGTGAGTGAGTGAGTTGGTGAGTAAGTGAAACAGTGAGTGGGTGAGCGAATAAATGAGTGAATAAAGATATCTCCTTCTCTGACCTCTATTCATCTCTCTCTCTCTCTCTTTCTCTCTCTCTGTCTGCTCTTTTCAATTCATTCCCAGTCTGAGGTCAAGACCAGGTACTGAGGGGTCAGTCACCGAATGCAAGGGTGTGGGGGGAGGGGAGAGGTGGGAGAGGAGAATGTATGTATCTCATTGTCACATGTTTTATGGTCCAGTCTGACCCCGGCTAGCAGGAATGTCACTCACTCGCTAATCAGTTGTTCACATGTGTCTCTCTCAGACCTGGAATTCTTTCTTTTCTTTCTTTCTTTCTTTCTTTCTTTCTTTCTTTCTTTCTTTCTTTCTTTCTTTCTTTCTTTCTCTCTTTCTTTCTTTCTCTCTTTCTTTCTTCATTCCTTTATCTCTTTCTTTCTTTCTTTCTTTCTCTCTTTCTTTCTCTCTGTTTATTCCTTTATCTTTTTCTTTCTTTATTTCTCTCTCTCTCTCTTTCTTTTTCTCTTTCTTAAGTCCTTTATCTCTGTCTTTCTGTTTTTCAGTCTTTCCATCCTCTCTTTCTTTCTGCCTTACTTTCTTCGGAGTCTTCTTTCTTACATTCATTTTTTTGTTTGTTTATGTTTCTTTTTTCTTTCTTTCTTACACTTTTTTCTTTTTCTTTCTGTTTCTGCCAATATAACAAGATAAAAGTTTCTGCAAATATAACAATATTTTTATCTTTGCGTCTCGCATGTGCTCATAAGAACATCTATCCTTACAATTAAAATAAAGATTTTTTTTTTCATCAGACAAATTGGCCATTAAAAATAGCTGTGCCTCCTTCTCGCTGATTACATTTATAACGTTTAAAAAAAAAAAAAATCTAAAACAGCTGTAGTGATGATTATGAGTGGAATAATTCATTAGACAGCAATCCTAATTCATTATCGTAACATTCAATTCAGACCGTATCGGCCTCTTTCTAAGCCCAGCCTTTGAGGTTAGTCAGAGACTCATTTTTTGTCAAGTACGTTCTGAACATTAACATATTGACTTGTGTGAAAGTAAGTAAATGTTTTTCTTTGTTTCCCCATGAAAATAATGGGTTGTATAGTGTTAATATCGAAGAAAGTACACCAAATGTCTTGCTCTCTACATGGACTTTTGGCTCCACCCCCTCTCTCTCTCTCTCTCTCTCTCGCTTTCTCTCTCTCTCTCTCTCTCTCTCTCTCTCTTTACCTTCTTTATGTGTTTTTTGAATGCCCAGCCTACTCTTCCATCTCCTAAATATTTAATCTCGCCCGCCAGCGCTCATTCATTCCAGACAGCCGAGGTGTGTAGAGGGTGCAATCTGAAGGGATGTGAGTGATCAAACATCTCTCATAGCTGTAGATTTTGCACATTACATCAGTCCCAATCTCCACATCCTCGAGACCTGCACATGTCCATCACTGTCTTCATTTGACTCACGTCTCGCAGACGCTGTTCCTGTCAGCCCCTATGTCATCTCTGTCGAGGTTGACGTGAAATGACTCGCCATCTCTCTCTGTCCTCTGCTCTTCTAGTGCATTCTTCCAAAAGACAGATTAGTCCAGTCCATAATGTCATCCGTCCACAATCTTCGCTGTCTTCCTCTCGCTCGTTTTCCCTCGATCTTCCCTTCCAATATAATATCCTTACAGATGGTGTTGTGTTGTTTGATGTGACCAAAATATTGTACATTCCTTTTTGCACGAAAATTAAAATCGTGTATCTGGAGTCTGCATTAGTTCTTCATGGTGAGAGTAACTGAATAGAAATATTCCACTGGGTATTCGCGATCGCAGAAATGCTGGATGAAGCAGTAATGGTAGATGAAAAATAAGGGAACCTCGATGACGAGGAGGAAGAACGAATGAGGGCGAAAGGGGGAAAATGGAGAGAGAAGAACGTGATGTAGATAAAGAAACGGGAAGAAGATGAAGAAAGAAGAAAACAACATAAGAAGAAGACAGGTAGAAAAATGCGGAAAAAAAAGGAAGAAAGACAGGTTACGAGAAGAACAAGACAAGTAAAGGAACATGTAGAAGACAAAGGAGTAAAGAGAATAAAGATGAAGAGAGAAGAAAGAATAAAAATAGGATAAGAAAGTAGTAAGAACAGGAACATAACAAATACTAAAGACTAAAGCAGTCACAAATGTTAAAATCGCCGATGTGTAACAGGGTTTAGGCAGGTCGGTACAAATATCAAACATCAAGAGAAATACAGTTGTCTCTGTGGTTGTTATCCTGAGTTTTATGAGATCTAGTCAAACAATCAGCTGGTTTAGACATCTGACACGCATGGCAATGCACCAGCTTGTCAAAAATCAAGAGAAAATAAATCACCACTGTCATCGTAAATAACCCAACACCATCATGACCAACAGAGTTGTGACAACTTTAGCAACATTATCGTCACCATCACCAGCCAAAACAACAACAAGTAAACAACTTGCCCCCTACGGTCTGCTGCTAAATAGAGAGTCTGCGATTGGCTTCCAGCACGACGGAGAGGTGGGAAGAACGTAACCTTTGAACTCTGAACGTCACTTTCAGGAATTCCCGAATAGTGCCGTGTGCAAATCTTAACATCTTTTTACTTCTGAATCGTCTTTCACCGAGTTTTTCTGTTTGGAATGGAACAGCACAGCGTTTACTTGTGGAGAATTCTAAGATAAATTATGGTCTTATTTTGAAAGTCTAGTTTCAGTCAAGTACAGGAGTAACCAAGCATTGATTTAAAAAAAAAATCATTTGGAAGCCCTATTCTCATTCAATAGTGCTTATTACGCTGGTAAAAGGGCGTGTTTTAGGTTTCACCCATGCTTAGCAGACAAGCCCGGCATAGGTCTAATGTAGTGGATTGGTGTATTTCCTGCATTCAACCTCTCTTGTAGAAATGACCTCTACTCTAGATCTAGCTCTTCTTTACTGCTCAACAAAATGTAGACTTGTTGTGGCCTTGTTCTCACGAAATTAGCTAAATTCAATTATACTGTGGACGATTCTTAAAGCTGACTTAGATAGTATAGTGCCTTGTGTGAAATGTAGGGCACACCTTGCCTAGGAGATGATAGCAGCCTCTCTGTCTAGGGGAAGCTAATCAATAGAAATCTTAATATATCCGCGTGTTGGTGCAGTTCATGTTACAAAGATCTGCTATTTGCATGTGCATCTTTTCATATAAATGAACAAGTTTACATTTACACACTACGATGGGACATGAGGTTTGGAACCCAGCCGTGACTTGTCTAGATGTAGATCTAGATCTAGACGAACTACTTACAACAAAGCATGAACGTTATAAACACAACTAAATCTTAATTTTATGATCTGCCGATAGTAATTTCACGGGATCCCTTAACAATATAGCAAACGTGAAAGAAAAAATACGTTCTGGGATTGAATCTTGAAATAACACACAGCAGGAGAGCACGGTCAGATAGCCACGTTTTAGAGGCAGATGCTCAGTAAATGCAAACTCCGCCAAGACCGTTAACGTAAAGGAGTCTATTTTTAGACAGTCGCAGGCTTTCCAAACATAGACTACCATACTTACGTTACCGTTCCCATCATAAGACAAAAGAAATCGCAAACTTCTTAATAACTAAAATGATATAGCTTAAGCGCCATACATGGCAGCTGGCAAAGTAGAGATCAGCGGAAATTTGTTTGCAAGCTGTTTGAATAAGTTCAGTACAGGAAACTCAGAGACTGTTGCTTTATAAAGGTACCTGCATTATCATTTCGGAGTGTCTATCTGGGCCTGGTATTGCAATGAGGAAGCACAGGCAAAAGCAAAGTTGCACCACAAAGTAAAGGCGAAACAGTTTTGTATTGGATCCCACATGGTCGCAGTTTGGGGGTGGGTAAGAGGAGGGGGGTACACCAATAGGCCCAAATAGACTCCAGGTCTAGCTGGGCCAAAAGACCCAATATAGACGGCGCCTTATCATTTTCCTTGTTTCATGTTCCTCATTAATTCATTAACTAGTTATCATCCTAAGCATAACATAGATCTACTTGATAAACATACATAAGCACAGACAAACAAAACGCTGTTGAACAGCAATTATAAGAACCCCAGCAACACCGATTTCATCAGCAGCAGAAACAACAACAACAACAACAACAACAACAACAACCACAACAACAACGACAACAACAACAGCAACAACAACAACAACAGCAGGAACAACAATAACAACAGCAACAAACAACAACAACAACAATAATAGTGATATCCTCTAGGTTTCCAGCTTCCCTCCTACCATCACAACATCGATGAGAGACATGATTGAAAAGACAGGTAGACAAACCTGCACATCTGCACAAATGTAGCAATTTTCTGTAAAATTGAACTGTCCAGACCTGTTGACCTGACTGTCGGAGATTCTCCCTCTAAACACAAAAACTTTCTATTGCAGCTCATGCTAAAATTTATAGCCCTTCCCATCCCGCCATTTATCTTCCTACCTCATTATCTAGTTTGTTTCGTAGCAAAAACGTTTTGCTTTTGTTCAGATATTTGCAGCTTCCGACTTTATTGTAGACAGAACAATACAAGCAGGGATTAGTTGAGAAAGACGGAAGCAAACAAGAAAGGAAAAAGAATGAAAGAAAAAAGAAAGAACGGAAGATAGAGTAAAAATTAAAAAAATAATAATAATAATAAAATAAAATAAAAAGAAAGCAGAACCGGACGAACAAAATCTCTCTATTTAATGGATTTGGGCAGTTCTTTTTCTTTTCTTTTCTTTTTTTCTCATCTGCCTCGTATGCGCATGTACAAGATCTATGAGACAAGACGAAGCAGGCATTTATTTAGCTTCAGATATTGGCTATGCTTAGATGTGAGTGCAGTTTACATTAGGGGTTATGAGACAAGCGTGTTTAGAAAGTGCGGTCCATTTAGTACCAACGTGACAAATGGTGTGTTGTGTTCCTAGTTACTTCTAGACTCTACTACTAAGAGCTTCTACTTTTCATTCAGTGTTAATGTGACAATTGTGTGTTCTTAATTACTTATCGACTCTACTTCTACCAGATTCTACTGACCATTCAGTGCTAGTGTGATGATAAATGGTGTGTTCTTAATTACTACTAGACTCTACTACTACGTGATTCTACCGTCCCTTCAGTACCAGTGTGACAAATTCTGTGTTCCTAATTCTCTCTAGACTCTACTACTGTGGGATATTTTTCGTCCATGCAGAGAAGTGAAGAGGTCTATATTCTGCATTGGTTACTATTACTACTACGACTCATTCTGTTCAGACAGACAATTCAAGAAGTCTGTATTCTGTATAGGTGCACTGTAAACAAAAAAAATTCATGGAAATTTTGCAAAACTCTGACACCACAAAGTGCCAAATTATGCAGCATATATTACAAAAAAGGTTTTCTTGATGTAAAATGCTTTGTCAGATATGATGTTAACATTCTCCAAAGGTTGGAGTCACAGAAGTTCAAAAAGTGTGTCGTAAAAACACACCTAAAAAATAACTGCAGTACAATTTACAGTAAATTAATCGTACGCTCATAGCAAATAGCTCTATATTTACAGACACGTTGTTACAATGTGCTGTAGTGGCAAGTACTTGTATTTAGGTTGGCTGTCCCCTCCTGATCCTGCAATGTCGTTCATAGAGGTGGTAGGAAAACTCCTCGGGTGGAGCAAGACAGGTGATGGCCTTCAGAAGAAAAGTGTGGTCTTTCATTAGATGGTTCAACCTTTTCTAGAACCCAGGCCACACCAGGGTCACGACTCCTGATATCCATCACCCACTTTTTTCCTAGGGGACTCTGGGTGGGATTTGAACCAGTGCTACACGTGCCACTGTTTTTATGACATAACTTACTTTATTTAACAAGTGGTGTAGGAACCACATCTTAATGTTACTGATGTTTGAGTCATTATTCATACAGAAAAGTCTGTGTTGATGTGGCTGAAGAGATAGATAAGACAGAGATGTAAAATGTCCCGGTTATATAACTGTGTTAAGGAATCTGTATGACCAAATAGTTCGTATTCGACTAAGTACACATCTAGAAACCCCGGTCTGAGTGTTT
Source organism: Peronia verruculata (assembly GCA_038406235.1). NCBI lineage: Eukaryota > Metazoa > Mollusca > Gastropoda > Systellommatophora > Onchidiidae > Peronia > Peronia verruculata. The sequence continues at coordinate 8,496 of JBCAUA010220389.1, read as the reverse complement.
GTACCCCCCACTGATAATACAACACTCACTTATGTGTATTACGCTCAACCACGAAATTCCATAACACTAGTTGAACGCAAAACTTTGGGAAAAACCTTACGCCGGAAGTACGTCATACATTTCCGGGTTGATGTATTAGATAAGATGTAGAAGGTGTTTATGTGATTGGTATCATGGCTAGGTACGAACAACAACACCACCACCACCACCAACAACAACAACAACACAACAACAACAACAACGATTAAAATAGAGCAAAAAATTAAGTAACAACAGTATTTATAACAGAATTAAATGTGTACTCAACTGTTCGTATGTCTGAGAATAACCTGTGGGGTATTTTTTGTGCATTATTCTTGAAACGTCTAATTCGTTTACTAATCTTTTTGAAACAAGATAACTGAAATGGGGGACAAATTATTTCTCTTGAGACTATGTTCAACGCGCACATACGCCGCACGCACGCACGCACGCACGCACGCACGCACGCACGCACGCACGCACGCACGCACACACACACAGACACACACACACACACACGCACACACACACCACGCACACAATAGGCACACGCACACACACACACACGTTTATTTTATTTTATTCAACCGTTAATTTATCTTTTAAAACGGAGAGCGGTAAGTTGTCAAATTTCGGCATCTTTAATCGTATGCGCCCCCTCAAGAATGAGGAGAATGAAATACCAAATTTCACTGTCTTCAACACTGTTTTGTTGCCTCTGGTATTGTAAATTAGATTATAAGTGTTGGTTCCATAGCGATCGATATTAACTGATCAAATGTATCATGGTACGAAAAAGGAGATAGTCTTAAAACGGAGAGCGGTAAGTTGTCAAATTTCGGAATCTTTCATCACATGCGCCCCTGACAAATTGAGAGAATGAACCCCCATCTTTCACTGTCTCCAACACTGGTATGTTGCCTACACAGTGAGAAATCGTTGTGCTCACCCTATTACTTCCCTTTGCCAGACAAAAGAGATTTTGAACAAGCAGTGTAAAAAGGCAAAAAATATCACTTTTGCACCCTTTGCTTGAAACATACACATACACATGATTTTGTTTCTTTCTTTTTTGATTATATTGTTAAGAAAATATTTTCTTCTTATTATAATTTTATACAGTCTTCGAATGACATGAGGTAAAGTGGTTTTTCTTCTTTGGTTTTTGATCCAATGCTCTAACCGCTATGCTATACGTGCCACTGTATTTTTTAAATTTTTATTATGGCATAACTTGTTCTAGTAAAATCTACCGTCCGGTTTCAAGTGGTGTAGGTGCTAGGGGTCACTTGCCCAACACCTATTTTGTCTGGCAAAGGGAAATAGAATGGCTGGTCAAAACGATCTCCTCTTTAAAGCAAAGCACCTCACCGGATTACAACATCGTTACAGGCACTTCAACAAGAGCGATCTGAAGGCTTTGGAATTTGAGCTCTGCAGAGGAAAGCCATGGCCATTAATTTAAGCGCCGGGAATGGAGCGAGCTCTGAGTCAAAGCCTCTCCCAGCTTGAAGAGTCATTTACCGTACAGGCTTAGGTAAAGACACAAAGCAAAATGACCCCAGATAAAGACCATGCAAAGTACAACATCGTGGTTTTTCAAGACTGAAGGATACCAAGCATTACCAAACCTCCTGTCAAGTTTATTGGAGCTTTTCAGCCACCTAATGCTCAGCTATATTTTTGTAATCATGTCGGGACCGAGGCAATGGCTGACAGCGTCTAAGTGAGTTCCAAGACCCACGTCTCACATAATATAATGTCCACGAGCAGCAACATGTAAAATACAGCCAAATATAAAATCAGGGCTTAAAGCCAAATTGTCGAACCTAATTATCAATGTTCTCCTGGAAATGGTTTATCTTTAAAGCAGATATTGTGTCAACAGTAACAAAAAGAACAACAGACCATAATCATAACATAACCATGATTACAAAGAAACACCTCCCCCCCCCCCCCAAAAAAAAAAAGACCAACGGTTAATAGAAACTAAAAGAAACAGCAAAAGCCAAAACATGATATCTAGACTGTGGTAAGGATGAAGAAAGCAATGAAGCAAGCGATTAAAAGCGTAAAAGCGTAAATGATAATAATAATAATAATAACTAGACGATATGTAAATAAGAAGTAGAGGAAGGGAAATGCCGAGTGTACAGCTATAGATCAGGCTGAGGGCTATTGTGGCACGTATACGTGAAGACATGATGAAAGAGCCGCTGACAGCCAATAGCGCTCACCGAGCAGTAAAACATGCAGGCTGGGAGAGACTGGTGAGCACAAGGCTGTTACTCTGTCAGTGGTCTCTCTCGCACGTCAATAGCCCAGATAGAGATGCGTGCACGCCCACAGATCTGACCCCTGTCGATATTTTATGGTTTCGAACCTAATTCAGAGTTTGGAGTGGTCACTTTGGAATGGGAAGTAACGGTCGGCATGGAGGCACAGATGCACGTCACAGAATATTCACTTTCCGAACTCGATTCCAAACTCAATAATCTCCTTCGATTTCGTCACTATAGAATCAGCTCGCTCGTTTTTCATTCACCCTCTCAGCCATTGGTTTCCCTGTCATTTTCCTTTCTCTTCTTTTCTGTTTTCTCTCCTTTCATTTTATCACTAGGATGAATGATTTTCAGGCTAAAAAGTTTTCAAGCCAAGGAATTAAGAGTGGCGCTTTGGGACCTGGCTTTTGTGGGACATTTCTAAGCCTGTGACAAAGTGCATGGCTAAAAATGTCTCCTTTTTTTTAAATGCCAGTCTTTCATTTGAGTTTTTCTCCCTCCCCTTGCTCCTTTTCCTGCCTCCCCCCCCCCCCCCCCTTCCTCCTGTCCAACTACCTCCTTCCCCACCCCTCCTCCCACCTTATCCTGTATTCTGTTTGCTCCTGATGCGAGACCTCTGACGTATAACGAACAGGAACCATCGCCCAGACATCTCTTTGTGTTTATGACACCCACGAATTTTCTCAGGATGAGTGGTTCTGGCGAGGCCTTGATTACAATTTGATTTGAATTTGGGGAGGATACGGCGGCTGTGAGTAATTTCAGCCCCGGGCCGGCTCAACTTAGAAATCACAGCTTGGCTGCCGGGAACTGACTGCTCTCAGTGCAAGAGGACCACGACAAGAGATGTCCCAGCGACTGCTGAACGTTTTCTCTATCGGACTTTTATCTCTGTGTTGATTAGGTCACGTTTTCATTGCGTCTTTGTGCTCTTATTCCTAGATAATACAGGATGATAAACTGTAGGCAAGAGATGTTCGACAGATTTTTTTATCATTCCTCAGAGAATCAGAGACAAGAGTGGAATCATCTCCACCCCACACAGTGATGATAAAGAAAAGATGTCTGAAAAAAAAACACAACAACATCGAAGTAATTCAGAAGTCTGAAGCAAGGGAAAGATGTTGAAGGATTTCTTGTGACCTTATCAGAGTTGAACGGACCGACGAATGTGTTGGTCTTGCTTTGTATATGTGTCGTGTGGTCCTATGACTATTTCAGTGGGTTTCTGTGAAAATATGACAAACAACTCAGTGAAATCAGGCGCTAGACAGATTGTGAGCATATAGAGATATTGATTTCACTGTGAAGACTATTCATTTCCTTTTGCGAAAATATTTTGTTCTACTTTATGCTGCAGTTGAGATATTGGGCGTTGAACGCTATGGTAGGACCCTGATGCTGCTGCCGATTATAGCAAGAAAATGGCGGATCATTTTTATTAATTATTATTAATCTGTATTAGGCCATGCCACTAAATTACAACTTTGGGGCTTTTACTCAATCTATTGCAGCAAATTTAATTCTGAAATGCATTATCGATCGATGTAGAAAGGTTCTGTGAATAAAACAAAAATTGGGTTAAAAACTCATTCTATGTTGAAATACACGCGATTTCCCCGTTTGCCTCAGTTTGACGAGCGCTTAATTTCATCGTGTCGCGTCTCCCATAACCTTCGGTGTAAAACAATGAGATTCCTATGCAAATCCTGTCTCCTTAGCTAGGTAAGAATGTATCCCGGATAATTGACTAGAAATGTTTCTCGATCACTACGACGTGTATTGCTATTCTTTGCTCACATTTTCCACAATATCCGGTGGCGTTTGTTTTCAAATAATTTTCATTGCAATTTATTGGAAGCGTTTCTGTAATCACGAAATGGTAACTGTTCGACTCTCTCACACTATTTTTGTAATCTCCCCGTTCCATTCTGAGCCACTCCGCTGTTTCTATGCCTGGAGGTGTCTGACGAGAGCCACAATGTGTCGCAATATGGCCAGCCTTGAGGCAAATCTGTCCAACATTTCGACGTCTGGCGCTGACAACAGCCCAGGATTGCTCACTCTTGTGTCTCCAGACACCAAACCTTCAGGGGCCGTCAGTAGCTTTTGACCTTTCCCCAATGTGATCATTCTGTGTTGGTTTTCTAGGTTTTTCAGTGGTTCGTTCATCCATCAACGTGCGAAGTTAGATATCTATACGGTTCGTTTCTTTCTTCAGGACTTTTCCTATTGTTATGCATTTGATGTTTGTAACTCGGGTAACTTTTATTCCGCTATCTGTAGTTTAAAATGATCTTTTCGGTAATGAAATTAATTTTGTTATCCGACACATGCTTTTGGAGAGGAAGTGTACCATTCATACGGACAATCTTTAGTTATTATCTATAACACCTTCCGAGCTAAGACCTATTTATCTAAAGTCATGGGATAAGTTTAAAGTAGAAAATGTAAAAACGAGTCAGTTGAATGTTATAGCTGTAGTGATGTCGACATTTTTCAACAAAGTAAACACTGATAAGCTAGAGTGTCTCATCGTTTTTTGTTTTTTGTTTTTTTTTTGGGGGGGGGGGTATTTTTTTAACTGGATCAAACTTCTCAATGGCCAGGAAGATCAATCAGGCATTATATTTAGAGGCGAAGGTAATCTCACTGAATGCTTTTCATTTCCTAAAAGATCTAACGTAATCACTTTGAAACGCACGGACCATTTTGCAGAGACAATGAACGTGTTCTAAATCTTCACCTGACCTGATGGAAGGCGTTGCTGTATAAAACCTGAACTCTAAGTGCTAATAACTGTGGTAAATGTCGGGCCATGAACGTAAAATGCCGAGGAAATTGCTCCCCTTTTTCTTCTTGTCCTTTTTATTTTTATCGTTGCAATAATTAGGTGTCTTAGAATGACCCATGCATAATACATTATCTAGCCAATCAACGTGAGTGCCACGTCGATGTTCTACCGAGTGGAGCTATTACTAAGATGTAAAGCCTTTATTTATACATGTCTGTGTGTTGAAAAAAGTTTCAGAATATCCTACCCGTAGCCAGAGATATCTCAAACTGAAGAGAGATGGGTTAGGCCTCAGCAACGGCAACAATCGGAGAACTGTCAGCAAAAATAATAAATATGTTCTTATAATCTGCTCACAATAATGCTATTCTCTTTTTCAGGGGCGAAAGTCTTTTTCAATTCAATTCTGTAATATAAAAACATCGATATTAGACGGCCCATTTCACACTCTATCTCCGATTTCTCTGCTTAAGTCCAGGACCTCACTCTGGCTGGCCCGAGACATTTGTTCACAGATCAGTGTGTACCAAGATATAATCTAAGAGGCCGAGCATTGCCTCCCTCCATCTGACAACTCTCAATGTTCAATAAACAAAACATTCATTGTCACCACAAAAGTACTGCGAGATTCAGAACGACTCACTTGCTCACTGGGTTTATACAATATTTCTGAACTGAACTGTCCCTCTGACCAAGAAGACTGCAGAATGATCGCTTAACTTGTATTTCAGTCAAAATACTTTCACAAGGCATAATTCCATCCACCTGATGTATCTCAAGAAAGAATTGAAAGATTTCTACTGTGTTTTACTATAAATTGTTACGGCCTTTATCAAGAAGCTGAGCTTTATTTTTGCTTTTTTTTTTTTAATGGCTCTCTCAAAGAATTCAAGACAGTACAGTGGATACAGTCACAAAATCTCAGAAATCTGATATGATTTTCAAGAATTCCAAGCAGCTATAGTGTTGACACCTTAATCATCCAGTTTCTTAAAATACGCTATTAGATCATACTTGGCATTTTCTTTTAACAAGGAAGGTTGATCAACATAATGGTTGACCACAGCTGTCTTTAACTCCATCTGGTCATTTGGTCATCGATCAGCTTGTCTGACGTAAAAATTCTAACGACGCGATCAGCAGATATTACCGCCTCGTGTCAGAGAGTGTTGGTCCCAAGGGTGATCATTTTGTGTGTTGTAATACGGAATCATAAGCTAACGCACGTAATAGTAATGTGTTTATCAACCACGATCTTCAATATTTCCCATTGCCATTGGGCGTGCCTTCATAGTCAGCAGATTTGTGCTCTGGTGCAGAATCGTGTTCAGCCACTACAGCTAGAACTCTGGTCGACTCTGAGGACGGCTGGGGTAGTCATTGTTCTACACTGGCACCATATATGTGACTGCAGTGTCTTTCATAACTGAAAGCATGGATATTCAATAACAGAATGAGCATGTCGTTTCGTAGTATCTGCAGGTGTAGGGCTGTGTAACTACAGGTCTGGTAACACACATATATATATATGTTTCTGCCTTGTATAGTTAGCACATCCATACTATACATATTGATATAACATAAAATATCCTTGACAAGAATCTTGGGCTTTGATAGAGCTCTGGTCACAGAACGGTCAGTCGGTCAATGGCAGATAAAGTGAGCTTTATAGAGATACATGGCAACCATGATCATTACTTTCCTGTTATAGGATTTCCAGCAGCCGTTCTTTGCTTATTCAAACTCGCATAAAATTACCATAAAAGTTGTCCTGAGAGCAGTTCGGTACCAGAGTTGCTTCCTCTTTACATATAGGCCAATTTTGCAGCAAGGTTGAGTGGGTGGGGATGAAACCTTTCAACGTCTCCCACAGATTCACAGAAATGAAGTACCCGGTTTCTACCATGTCTGGCTAAATGTGACAAGAAAACGAGCCGTGCATTGCAGGGAATGTCACTCACGATCGTTGCCCCGGGTATTCCACGGCTCATTTTCTGCCCAAACCCCTAACAGGTTCCTCTGCTGAATGTTCACCCTAGTGGACAGTTGTTATTTCAGAGTCCAGGCGGCGCATCCTGAAATAAACTGCGCGATGTTCATCACAAGTTGATCCACAATAACGTATTTCAACAGGAGCGGCTTCTTCATCAAAGTTAAATTATTTCTAATCCTATTCAAATACTACGTTTTTGTACAGCATTAAAAATACATCATGCTTCAACAGTTTATTCTTTAGAATTACATTTTATTAGCTTCGTTTGCAAGATAGATCTCAGAATCAAATCCTGATTTCTCGGAAAAGGAAATTTTCATGATAAAGGCGATTCGTGAAAAGACGATAAACACGAAGCTCACATGGAACGAGATTATTGTGAGCGCTTTCAAGCAATGGGCCACTCACGCCGGGGACTTGTTCTTGGCTGGTAGTCACCGCCCCTGGCCCAGAATCTCCGGGCTGCCCACAGGTTGCGTGCGTCTTTATACCGGTGAGATCAATTTGTCGGCTCACTTTGATACATAGCACTATGCTAGCGTTCTTCTCTCATCTTATAGCGATCGGAATATGATAGAGAAGCTGTGGTGTGAGCAGGTTATCGAGTTAATCATTCCTTGTTGACATCTCGATGTGATATCTCCAATGACAGTATTATCAGTGTGATTATCTAAACAAATATTCCTTTTATTATGGGATGAGGGTTCGTGGAAATGTATATAAACGTGTGTATATAATGAAGTTTTCTCATTTGTTTTCAACGGGTTGTAAACTAATCTCTTTAAGATATGTGACAGTTTTTCTTTGAAGAGGCCTTGTTGTCCGGATAAAATTTCATGAAAATGTGTAACATAATAGTATTAAAACAGATTCTGACTATCAGTGAAAGTTTTATTCTCGACTGACATCGATAGATTGTGACGTCACGGGATCACAACTAAAACCCAATATGGCGGCATCTATTTATCCTCCGGGTAGGTAAATGTGTCACTTTCGTTCTTTTCTTCTTTTTTTTTTTTTTTTTGCACCCTCTTGGCTCTTCACTTTTTTATTTTTTTACATGTTAGTAATATCTCACTTTCATTCTTTCTAACACCTATACTGCTTCTCGTATCTCTTTCGTGTGTTTAAATTTCTATGTTCCCATACATTTTTTGATACACATAGACTGCATACTTTGTCAAACCTCTATGTAGGCCTTTGCTGACTTTTTCCATTGCCAACTGTATGAGTGGAGATAACCACCACATAGGAAGTTGAAAAACGTAACATGAACCAGTGATCAACTGCATGTTGTACTGTGGTGGCAAACATCATTTCCATGAGCTCCATCATTTTATAAAAATATAATAGAACTGTCAGACCGGCAACAATTCAAGAAAAACAAATAACACAGAAATCTATAA